>LUCH01006043.1:6474-34631 GCA_013368495.1 Paragonimus heterotremus | reverse complement strand
CACCTGGTTTCTTCTCACAACTTAGTCGCAGCAGGGCAGACCAGACCTCACCATACCAGACACCAGGGATGACCTGGTTTGCATCCATCTGTTTGAACTTCGTACGATAAAGGCTTATCTGCAATGCTGGTTCGAAAAGTCACATAAATTTATACATTGTGAAGGCGCGGTAACCGTATCTCAGATAGGCCGCTCCTCCACGTTTATCTTTTATCACACAATTTTGTATTCATTTCTCTTTCCACGATTAATTCCAATGCTAGAAAACATTCCATAACGTCTGGACAATCAAGGTCCCGTACTGGATAGACAATTCGCAAAGTTTATGAATTTTCGTCGATTTTGAGGAAATAACGAAGTCCAGTCCGCAAGATTGTCCATATTTCCGCAAAAATTGGGACCTTCCTGTCTTCGTTCACCTTCACAAAAGTTTCTATATAATTATCCGAAACCGTCTACGTCAAGTGATGACGAAATTCTTCGACTGTTCATTTTCCTCATTCTGGAAAACCTTTTTTCTGGCATTACCTTGAATATAAGGCCAAAGTTAACCTTGTAAAGCGATAAATAATGTAACTACTCAGCATTTGTTATCGAACATTGAAAATTTTCAGAGCTATCGTTTTAAAGGCAAGTGAGCCAGCTGCCACTTCATGAATTAAAATTATCCTCTATTATCATGTCCGTTTTGTTATTTTATTTCCATAATCGGCGTATTGTACAATAAACAATTATGTGTACGATATGCGTTTCACGTTAAACTGTGCGTATTGACCACGCTTATCTGAACGTGTTTCTCACTGATACGTTGAGAAATATACCATTATTATTGCTGTTATTATTGTTTTTATTCTTTTAAATACGGAATCTAATCAAGATTGAACTGAACCGTTGTAACACTGTCCGAAATCATGTGCATTTTATTAGCTTCAGTAAAAAACGCTGAGTTGAAGAACTTTTCAACCTTCGAATCCGTTGTACCCTTGTCCCTACTAACAAGTATAGGGACTTCGGGCAAGCTGACGTCTGTCATTACAAAGGCTTGGGAATATTCAAATAAAGATATAACTCGTAATATTTCTGTGAAGAGGGAATCCTTCCGCGACTCAGAGGACGGCGGCCGATCAGATGCACCAACTGGCTACTTGTTTGATTTCGTCAATCTCAGCGAGTACCAGATGTACCCTAGCAATGCAAATATGGTGTGTTCAGTACGATAACCAGCATGTTACAGTGTAAAAGCGCCAGGTATTATGCTGCCGTCTTTGCCGAAGGTGCCGTTTGCGTGAAGTGGAGCCATTTCGTCAAGAATTATCCCAGAAGCCGAGTGAGGGCCAGGTTTACTGATCGCCACGTTGGACGACCCTGATGAATGACAGAGGGCCTTTGGTTCAGCTAAGTTTTTAGGCCAACTCTTGGCCCTCGAACATGTATGTTGGAGTGCAATAATGGACGAATGATTGATAACCGGAGTAGATAGGCAGAAGCTTTTGCTCGTTTGATCATGCATTGGTTAACGCCAATCGTCAACTTTGGCTGGGATAAGTCTCTTGGCATGAGGCATTTTTAACCACATCATGACCGAGCTGTAAACGTCGGATGGCCCGTTTTATGAACTATCAAGCAACGGTTTACATTCCAGCAATCTGACTTGGGTGTCTTGAGTTTCACTCTTGGCCGACCTAGTTGAAGGAACAATCCGACAGGGACGAAACAACAGTGGCACTGGAAATTAACCATGGTGTGGGTTGCCATTCCCTGACAGAGATCACAACGTTTTCGGAAGTCATGAACGAGAGTTTTCGATCTATAGGGTTAAACCGGGATATTTTTGAGCCTCAAGGAGGTTATCAGAAGTGATTACTGCCTCACTGCTCGTTTGGGCATGTATTACGGTGTAAGTCATTGAGACCACTGATTATAATGTTACGAAAAATAGCTGCTGTATGGGTTCCTGCTTCCAACTGCTTTCAGCGACGTGAATAAACCGCAGGACTGTCGGGTTTACGGAGGCCCCGAGGTGAGATCGAGTTTTATTGGCAAACAGAAGAGCAAGTTCAGGAAATTATAGCCCCTGGAACATCGAAAAAAAGCGGAGTTGTCGCGGCAGGATAATAACCGGTTTTCCATGCAAACCAGGTATCCGGGGTAAGTTGGTCCAGATAAATATCCACATTTCGGAGGAGGGATCGCCGAATGTTTTCATCTTGCTTACTACTGGGATTCAGTGAGGTTTGCTGATAGTTTGAAAGACCCTGATCGACTACAGATTCATCGCAGGAGGGCATGTCTGGCTTTACCACAACCATCGTGGTAGTAATTTTCGATGGTTTCATGATGCACTTTTTAAATCAAACTAAGTTTCCTGGGCACGATATACACGCGCTCATGCGGAATAGTCACGGGCTGCGTCGCGATGGTTTGTGACAACTGCTGGTTAGTCTCCCCGTTTGTGAATAATTCAATCAAAATTTGTGATATGGTTACACTGTAAGTGTGGCTGTCGACTTTTTGGGATGATCTGAACGAACAATAAGTAAACTATCTAAAAACATCTTCAGAATTGTGAGCTTCACCAAGAAGTGCAGTACGCGCTACATCATTGTCCATAGCTGAGGCGCTGTGTCGTATGATCAATTACTATGACAATCCTTGCGTATGAAAAGCAGTTAAAGAAATTTAACACTTGAATGGTGGAAACGTAAACCACTTGGAGGATTTCACGAAGTGTCCTGGAGGTAGATAAAATTTGAGAGCACTGCCAGGATCGGAGACCATTTGTTGTGAAGTTCACGAGTTCACGTCGAGTAGGAAAATTTAGAGACAGTAATATTTGGGGAGATTTTGGAGGCTTTCAAGCTGCAAATGTAGGGTATGGCTACGTAATGGCGACTGGAGCGTAGTGTAGAATTGGATGAATCGGGCTTTATTTTACTGGTTACCGTAGCTACTGCGCTAATCGCAGCCCATTATCGGCATCAGAGAAGAGTGTAAATTTCGTACGGATTCTCACTGAACTCATAACTGAGACGGGATAGGAGGAAGCTGTTTCCTAAGGCCTCTGCAGATACGTTGCTAACGGTTTCTCAACAGTGATCTTTATAGCAGTATATAAATTAGCATGCAGTATGGATGACGGAGAGGACACCGGGTTCACTGAATGCAGTTATCACTGAGTTTTGAAGATATCCAAAACTGAGCTGGACCGACCTCACATGTGGACTTACGATGTCTACTCCAGATTGTTACAGAGGTTACAAGTTCATGCCAGTTCCCCGGATATTTTCACCCCTAAAAAAGGGTGACCCAGCGGTCAGTGTATAGTGGCAATCTGGTGACACTACATTCCCTTGTCTCTAGTAACCACTGTTCTTCCGTTCCCGCGAACCGGGTAAGCGAACATAAATGATGAGGCACAGTGGTCGGAAACCATCCGGTCCGGTCGCTAAAGCTCAGGATATCCAGGGGGAGTTAAATGGTTTTTCGAATAAAAACTCGACGGTCATTAGCTAGTAGAATTTACAAATTAACTTAACTGTCTAGTCGAAATATGTCTGTGGTTGTTTTTGTGTGAGTAAATACACAATTGTCACGACTGCAAATGACTGAGTTCAGAAAACTTCACTTCCATTTGCCTGTAAATCACGTGTTAACATTCATTGCATCTGAAGACTTTCAGCTGTATTACCTAGCTTATATCAGTGACGTAAGTTGTTATGGTCACACGGTCTTCACAGCGTAGTTCTGGCAGTTCACCAGAAGCGAAAGTTCCCCTGCTCGGAGCTGGGCCGTACACCCGTGGATGAAGTGTCCCGCGTCCATGCTGAGTGCTCTATTAGCATACCTACGTGCACTGGAATACTCATGGTACAACCCCATCTCTGCACATTCCCCAACTCACCGTTGCCCAGTCACGCCGTTACGACACTTCGGTGAGCCAAATGGCACTAACGCCAGGGAAAGGACACAGGATGAATAACAGCATCGCACATCTTCCACTTTGTTTCTTAGAGACTTTTTTCCTCAGAAAGGCTCAATCAGATTTAAGGACACCTGGAATTACCCTGAGTAACTTATGTAGCCTATCATGGGTGGTCTATGACATCACCGATATTTACTCTATTTCGTTTCCTGCACCAAATTTGACGGGCAGTAATCCCAGAAAGTAGTTGCCTTTCGGGTCACCATTCCTAGAAAGTTTGTGCAGAAGGTCAACTAAAACTTTGGCGAACGCAGAAATCCTCGGTGACCAAAGCTTCCTCATTAATCTGGTATACCGACAGCGCCCATGACCCATTCCACGCGAGTTGATGCGTCGATGAACTGTATGCAAATCACTTTAGTTCTGGTCGTCAGTGTCTTTAGTGCATTTATAAACTATTCAACAGTCACTTGTGCGCTGTGCCTATTACCAGACGACGGACGATACCACTCTACAACATTCACGGACCAGCACTTTCGAGTTGGTGGTTATTTTGTTTGCATTGGACGATCGACGAGGTAGGTGTTATATTTTAAACAAATAAACTCAACGGTGTTTGAGACAATCTACCAGGATTGGAGTCTGACAGATGAAGTTCGTGGGTCAAAAAGCTAAACCGGATCGATGGGTGTTCGGGTTCTATTAAGACTTTTGTTTCCCACGCGTTGTTCAAGTTACCGAATGCTGACTCAGCATGCTTCTTAGATCGTCCTTTCAGCCCTTGGTTGAGTGCAAATACATTACTTGACGTGTGGGTGGTGATCTCTGTCTCCACTGTTCATAAATGGGAAAGAAGACAGTATACCAAATATTACGGAACAGTGTTCCTCAGAAATCAAAAAAAGAATAATCAGGGACAGGCTTGTGAACCGCATCACCAAACGTGGAGTTCTAACAGCTGGGTGGCGTGGGCTTGTTTGTATACGATCTTATCTGACAAACCGAACACATCCTCTTGAGTAGGTCCTTACCATTCTAGATATGAAGACGGGTGGAAGTCTGCTGCGTAGACGAAAGTAGGTCGTTGTATCCGTTAGCCAGGGTCTCTAGGAAAGTTTGGAGCATTCAGTTTGTCCCAAAACACTTTCTTGGGTAAGCGCTTGTCCACAAGACCGGGGGCTCTACGGTTAAGAGTGGGTGTTCAATCACACTTGGCAGTTTAGAGTAGAATCTCATATGTGTTCATCATTGGTACTTTACTGCATCTGACAGAGCCTTCCTGTCGTGTGAGTGATGTGGTTGCAAATGACGTGAAACCAACCGTCCTTTCAAGTTACGCGATCATGCGAGAATGTCTAGGTTAAGTTGATAAGTGGACGGTAGGGCTCGAACTATAATTGAGCCTAGTTTGATGTCGCAACCACTGGAGAGAACACAGAAGTGCCTCCGGGACGCACGCAATGGCAAGAGTTCAAAGGGCGTCCAGCACACGTTGGAGAATAAGGACATGGGTGAAAAGCTATGGGTTATCCCACCGCGAAGGTCATTGGAACAGTGCACAAGCCTTGTAGGACTGTGGTCCCTGTGGATCTAGAGATAATGATAAATAGTCTTGGACACTGCTGCCGTTTCGGGTTTATAGGCGGCCGTTACTAAAGCACTATACACAAGCTAAGAATTTATACCGTTTTATTGTCGGCTGCCAACAACCTTGTCAAACAGAACTGAATCTTCCCGCAACATCCGCATATGCGCCAAACTGTGAATGACGGCGTCCGAAGTTCGGCTAGCATCTGGTAACTTCTTAGCTAATCTTACGGCCGATTATGGTCAACGAAAATAGGCCGTAAAGCAACATTGTTTACTGTTGACGTGCTAGGTTACAAAGAATTAGCTGAAAATTGAGAGCAACATGGAAAATCTCCTGACATTCAGTCAATCAAATACACGAATTTCGCCGACACGACCAAGCAGGACAAATTCGTAGTCAAGGTGTGAAGAGACTTAAGCAAAACCAAGTGCTGCGATGAATAAGTCAGTCAGTGGGAAGTAAAGGTGAATAAGTCATATGCGACCAAGAGTTCAAATATGTAGTTTATCCCATGGAACACATCAGAATTAAAGTTTGCGTGAATACTCATCGCGTGCAATTCTTATAGTTGAGTTGGTCCCCACAAAAAGAGACTGACGATTACCCCGGCTGGGGTTGACAATTCAAAGAAGTGAAGATTTCATCCGCGTACATTGCAGAAAAATAGGAGACGGTCGAACGGTCGTTTGAGATGTTCATCCTGTGACCTTAAGTACTCCCAAGCCTTCTTTAAAAAAACGGACACTTTCAAGCAGTCGCCTCTAGCGACCTTATATAGCCTGACTGTTGTATACGCGCCAAGGCTGCCTGTGTCCCACGCTCGTGATAGAACTCAAGCTGAGTTCTGCGTGATTGCGACTTCAAAGTCCAACGACTCATTCGTCTACGCACAGAAGAATGATGGTACAGCGTGTGAGTGCGACAATATAGTTTGTACTTCTACTGAGTTACGTGTTCTTTTTACCGCTGTTGCAGCTTGAAATGCTTACTGTTGATTGCGCACTCATAAAAATCCAACACTGACGTCACACTGTTTCAGCGTCAACCTTTTTCTTGAAGTAACCAAAAACTTCTTACGATTGTACACATACCGTCTCAACAGTTCAAACTATATACACTAAATGTTGTTCACAGCTCCTCCACTTTCTATCAAATAATCTATACCGGCTACTGCTATTGACAGTGAGGTGTACTTGACCACCATTGTCTCGAAAGATCTGAACTCCAGGCCTATTTCTGCGCTAGCGTCCCTAACAACTAATGACAGATTGAGTCCGCCGATGGGTTGAACTGTCCTTACACATCTCCACTTCACAACTGTTCACGTTCACTGAAGTGAACGTAGTGGTGTAAGTCCCAGCTGATCCGAAAGCTCTGTTAGTCGCAGGTCCCCCTAACACAGCGTGAAAGCGGATATCCGCGATCTGTGTACCCAGCTTTGCCACATCAGACAACGGACCCAGAGTATTCCTACTTATCTACAGATTACTGAAGGGGACCGTCTTCTCACGCACCATACCATAAACGCTTCCCACGAGGCAAATGCCATTGGTCTCCGACGACACACGCTAAGACTTGCTTAACAAGGAGATTGGCTGCCGCGTCGGCATAACATCCTCCGTATAAGTTTACGTCCATTTAAACACTGGTCAGAAAGGCAAAACTGATGCAATAAACGCGTTATTTTTTAGACAGAAGGTGAATATGTTTACGTTTGGATTCCGAAGACAATACTTAGTACTGTCTGATGTCAGATAGCCTGAGAGTACTTGCTTTTCTGGTTTGCCTCCCGCCACCGAGCATGCATGTTGCCTGATGTTTGATGGTCGCACAACCCAACTAGTGATACGCAAACTGATCATTCATTTTTCATTCTACTTCTTTATCTCCGTTCAGTTCTGCTTCCCAAATCACCTTACATAACTACACGCTCTTAAGTTTTGCAGCGGGAGCCAGTTTGCCCGAGATCACAGCGCATGCGTTTCCCAGTCCTTACCAGGACCAATCGGTGGTCATTGTCACGGCTCTGCCGGTCGAACTTGTCTGTAAAGATAGCAAGAAAAGGTTGCATAAGTTTTCCTAGATGTTGTGCTGCCTTTTGTTTATGGACTAAAATCGACCGTTCTAAGGTTGGCTTGCAAATTGGGAAACATCTACTCTTCTTCGGCCGCAAAACGGCCGATTGATTTTAGTCCCTGAGCAAAATGAAGCGCAATAGCTATGGAAACCATTCTACATATCTCCCTGCAAATTCGTTAACGGTGACCCTGTGGCCTAGTGAATAAGTGTTGGAATACAGTCTGCCTTTTATCCATGAGTCGTGGGTTCGATTCCCTTACGTCAGCATTGCTGATGAAAACCAGCCACGTCGAGTTAACAGAGCAGACTTCGGAGTTTGAATCCGTTTAACCTAGAGTTTCGAAGGATTAGAGAAGATACCATACTAGCCCACAAAATATTAACCGACTACAATCACACTTGTGCGCCCATCCTACCCAGAACCGATCATTTAAGTTCAAGAGAGAATAGTTTCAATCCTAAGTGTCAAAGCGACTGTTGTCTTTACCGGCGTTATTCGTTTGCACTCCGAGTGGTCCCCTTCTAAAACAACCTGTTAGAAGAGGTTGTCTCAGCCCCGACCCTCAACGTGTTTAAGATAGGATTGGACAAATATCTCAGGGTATCCCCGGATATTTTCAGTCCGCTCTCTTCTTCAAACTATCTCAGATAGGAAGTGCAACAACTACAGAAGAAACTACACAAATAAGTATGGCTGGTGTGTCGTGGTGCGTCTGTTTTTGCATAATGCCTGATGAGTGTCTGCATGTATGTCCTGCTGTATGTCCGTGGGAGAATGCATGTTTGTGCGTTTGCGATTGCTTGATGTAGACAACTGGATCCTTGCACCATACCATCCTTCCTTTGCATCTATTCTCTTAACATCTCTGCGCTTATGCTCCGACTAACCTTCACAACTCAAAATTGTCCCTGACCAAGGCCCTGGTTCCGTGCCACCTATAAGCGGGTCAATAACGAGTCGGAGATTTTCTGTATCTGCAAAAACCCGCGGAACCCGTGAAACAGTCGTCCATCACTTTACGGGTGACCACAATGAAAAATAATTTTTGAACCACTGTGCCACTACCACAATAATGAGCTAGAGTGGAGCGGAATCATGGATGCGAATACTGGGGCATGTCGCAAAAGCCCAAGCGCTACAAATTTCTCCCAACTACCTGAGGCAGGAATGAAGGGGACTCTGTCTCCACTTCTTCACCAGCCAGTCATTGACCAGTAACCCAACGTGACCTCACTAAAGGCCAAGTTTAGGATGTTTGAGAAACACTTCGAGTCATCGTTCTGTTAAATTAGCCTTCTGATGACATGTAAACTTTGAAAGCAATTACTGAGAGCGAATCGGTATAAGTGAAACGTTTTGTATGTAAGCGGATGTGTATGTCAATTTCCTATCACACCGTACGATTTAACCGGGAATACACTGATTGAGTAGTAAGCTAAGAGGCTTAAGGAGCCTGATTACCCTGTCTCCGGAGGGTTTTGGTAGTGCAAAATGTGAACCGAGTGAGTTGCTTTCGAAAACCCGGAGCGTATTCGGAATACCCAGATGAGAAATACCCACAGCGATTGTATTGGGAAGAGACCCCTCCCGATAATTCACTCTGTTTACCAAGAAAAATGGATTTTTTTATTTTTGGGGATCTGAATGCCCGCTAATATTTTTGAAAATTCGAGTTTCGCACTTACCTCTGATTGGTCCGTTTAGCAGCCTATGCCAAAGGCCGCTCAAAATCTATGGATGTAACTGTTGTGCACTACTGTTTTGACTTCGGGCTGAGCAGCTCTTATAGCCCGTTCCAAGGCCATCTTTATTAATTGTTGGGGAGTTCCAAGTTGAGAGAGTTGAGTTCCAATAACTAAGGTCTGATTGTCGTGCGGTTTTGCGATATCCTCTTGTTCGTTCACGATCGAGATATTACCCAAGGTCTTTGTGCTTGCTCCTGCCTTTCTCTGTTAGAGGGTTCGTACCAGACTGCGCCTTCAAGTTTGATGACAGGACGCACCTAACCAAAGAATGACATGCGAGCAAAACCACTGCAGTGAAATCCAGTGGAATACGAGAGGGTCCAAGTTCAGAGGACTCGAATTCTGTTTGATCGACAAGGCCGCCTTCTAAAACGATTCTAATGAACCCTATGAAACCACTGCTACACGCTAACACTTTATCTAGACCGAAAACCCTCCCTTTTCTTATTTACTCATTTCCATTTCTTCTTTCCGTCTTCTAGGTTTGTTTTTCGTCAAGTAGCCAATATATATTTTGATTACCCAAATATATTATTCTCTAGGGGCTGCTCAGTTGACCGAGGCACGGACCTTTAACTTAACACGGCTACATGGTTCATATTTTCCTTTTACGTGCTCCGTACCCATTGCTATATATTTTCACTGCACATTAACGTGATTAGATGGTTTTCCTTTAGTCGCTCACACGGCAGTTTGTTCGAATGTCATCTCACGTACATAACTACTGAGAGGTAATAAATGACGCTCAACTGTACAGATAACATAGTGGTCTCGGCTTTTTTTCAAATTTATTCTGGGACAACACTTCTCTCAGATTCCCGCTTCACGTTTTATGGCTGAAGCTGTAAACTAATACAGTCCTTTCGAGTCGGCACCGTAGTGATTAGTAAGTTGCTACTGACGGCCAGTCGCGGATTTGCAAAGTAAAGGGGTACTTCAGTTACGAGTGGACATTCTTTCCGGTCTTCTAGCACAGACAATCGATAGATGGCCTGTGTACCTTGTTTCTTCGGAAACTAGCTTTGGGTATGACAAAGTATCTGATATGGCGGCCTGTTGCCTTTCGATTTTGGTTCGCTTGGGGCTGCGAAGAAAATAACAGTGACACCCGTGAATATTTACAAAACTGAGTGGTACATAGTGTAATTGAAGTATAAGTAAGGCCAAATAAGAACGCAACAGATCGACGTTCACTTTGCAAGCTTTCTTGCGGCTCTTGGTGACTAAGTCAGTAGGGCTTTTGCTAAAAATGAAATCGAGCGGAACAACTACATGAGCGTTTGAGCCTGGTGGCGCGGTGCTTCCCTGTCGGGAAAATAATTAGAAGACCAAAGCTCTTGGTCATTCCAACAACGTCTAAAGCCTGGTATGTGGTTCCTTAGGTTCAGTGCTTCTGGAAAAATTGAAAAGTTGCGCTCGAACGTAGTACGAAGAACCCTTGCATAAATTACTTAAGAAGGTTACTTCATGGAAATATGTTACCCGCCGACGGAATGTGAGAAAATCCTGGAGGTTTGATTATCTTCGGCTTGCGCAGCATTGATGCTTTTAAAGATGGGGACGGAAGATAACAGTCGTCAATGAGTGAGTTCAACATATTCACTAGAATAAGAACCGAAATACATCAGTATTACCAATGAGCGCCCAACTGTCAAGCTAGAAGGTTTGCAAAGAATTGTGAACATAGACGGCGGCATCGTCTATTTCACTCTCCTTTCTGTCTGCCCTGAAAATCTCGTTACTATGCGGGTCAAAATCAAGGCATGAGTAAATGAATCGGGGTTCAGTGGTAGCAGCCGCAAGGGACTTTGACTAGGGCGAACCCTGTGAGGCTCTACTCCTTCGTTGTGTAAGGTTAGGGTGCCCAAGTGGATGCACTTATTCATAGTCATTAGAAGTAACTGAGCGTTCGCATTTCCAAAAAGTTGCTCCATCACAGAAATGTCAAGCGAACGAAGGTCAACTTCATTGGGGCTGGCTTCGTCGAGAGTAACAGGTAGCAAATCCCTTGAAGATACTGCAAAATGGCCAGAGCAAATCTGTTGATTAAAGTTCAGTTTCCTCCGGCCTTCTCCAAAATAGCCAGGAGAGACCACTAGTCTGCTCAAAATGAGATGGTATTTATAACAAAATCGCAGGCTGTCAGTTTTATGATGAGACAGAGACCTTGAGAGGTGTCGGACGCTTTCCTTCGTGTGTGGGATTGCAACTCTGGATACAGTGGGGACGCCAACCTTAAGCCTTACTCAATTCACGCTTAGAGGCAGAAACTATCCGTGATTATTGTTTTGTTCGCGAGGGAACTTCTAAGAGTCCCTAATGGTTTAGATGATGATATTTTTAAGTTTGTACATTATAGAGGGTTCCTTTTCCTCTATTTCGTACTCCCGATCTTCGGACTAGAAATCGGTGACAGTTCACCTAGGCAGCTTACAAGAATCCAAAATTACGTCTTGTCGTCAGCTTTAACAAGCATCACCCGTGCTAGTCAAGACGTATCTGTGAAAACTCAGTCTGACCTTCCAGCCAGTAGCTTAACAAGTGCTGGAGTGCCAGGCGCGATATCCATCTTACCGGAAAACTCCCTCAAAAATCTTGACTATGCTTATCAAAAGGCCCAATAGCCTTAAGTGTATCCCTCTCCCACCAGTGAGTCCTCAAGAGCAGCAGAGCTGGGCAGTCCAGAACAGACAGCAACTGTGCTTTAAGAGCTTATGTTTACAGTTCTAGATGACAACACGCAAGCAGATGACTCTGCATGGAACTCCTTTGGTCAGCCTGGTCCTCACCCTCTACAGATGCAAGAGGTTTATCAGCTGACTTTCCCTAAACGACAGTGTTTGCTTCTTAAGATTAGCGTCACAGATGACTCCCGCTTGTTGTAATGCAGTTCCATAGAGAAGATAGAAACAAGTCCCCTTAGCAGTGTCATCCAATTTAGCAGCGCTACTGGGTACTGCACAGACGGCAAACTTGTCCATTGGCTATGCTACAATTTCTGGAGAAATTACGCTATTCTTTCAGATCTGTGGTAATCACATACAAAGTAGATGCCGTTCACGTCGAATAATATAAGTGGCATGCTATCCGGCCATAATCTCGTTTGAAGCATGGCGTCACTAATCGCAGATGAAATATCGCATTGCATAATCTTCTGCTAGGATACTCTTCAAACGTTACACTCGACTACGGTTCATCAAAAACTTTGAGATGTTTAACGTGACTCAGGGAAGTTGGGGTGAAACCACAACATTCATATCAGTAACTCACAATCTCTTTAAAGATGGCTGACGACTATATTCTACTTACAAAATCTGAAAGACATTTAAATTTGTAATGCGCATATCAAACTGACCGCCTTTGTTGACAGGGGGTACAGAGATCCGGGCACACCGCATGGCTCACAGGGAACTGTTGCCTGAACAAGTTAAGCGAGTAATAGTTACCGGCCCAAAGATACCCACCGCATTAAGCGCTTGTGTTCAACACGCGGCCATTAACGTTGTCGAGAGATTGATACAACACGGGAACAAATCTCGAGTTGCAACTCTTGATCTGCCTGCACTTGAACTTCGAACAATTGGAGCGGCTTAACGCTCACACGCTATTCAACGTAGAGTCCGTAGACCAGTTGTCCGTTGCGTTGGCTCATAACGGTGGATGAGGCTACTTTGAGCTAGCATCTCGCTTCATGATTGGAATTCTGTACTTTTATCGTAGTCCTGTTGATTTTTCTACCTTGATGCAATTGCACCGACGTTACACTTTATGCACCATGTATCACGGATAAATTCCCCGAGTCTTCTCCGAGCGATCTATACGCACACTTGCTGACGTTTGAAGGGAGACTCCAGTCTTCTGACCAGCTCTTAACACGGTCGAGATCAGTCTGCAATTTATTGAGATCAGAAGCATTTCAGATATTTAAGTCATCAGCGTAAATGAGGATATTGCTGGAAATAAGGTCGGGAAGGTCATTGATGTATATTAGAACCAACAACGGACCGAGCACGGATATTTGAGAAACCTCAGCGGAGATCAGAGATGGAGGAAGAAAGTCTGATCCGGTTTTTACTCTAAAATTCCTATACTTAAGAGAGGATGTAATCCAACGGAGAACCTCTCTTTGGATCCCATGGGCTTCTAGATTATGTATAAGAGGGCCGTGTGGGACACGATCAAAGGTTTTGGCAAAGTCGAAAGAGATAGCATCCGAGATATGGTCACTGTCTTTGGCGTTTGTCGGACTATCCATGAAGATAGGCATATTGGTTTCGTATGACCGGCTGGGAAGAAAGCCATGCCGAGTTGAGGCGAATAGATTATTCGAGAGGAAGTTTTCAAGGATGGCGCGTTTTGACAGGCGCCCCTTTACCGTGCAAGGGACTCTGGTGAGACTGATAAATAGCAGGAAAGTGACGACCACCCGTCTCAAATATAAGCGTGACAATGGCCTCTTTCTATATTTCTGAAAGATTGATGATCCGAAGTGTTTGCTTGAACAGACTATGGGGAGGCACTGCCAAACCTACGGAGATGGATCCCGTTTGGTCCCATCGCACTATAAGGAATGGTATTAAGCAAAAGCTTTTGAAAGTCCAGCACAGAGAATTAGGCTGTTAGGAGTCACTCAGCTAAAACATTGCGTGAAATGTATCAGGGTGTTGAAGCTGCTGGAAAGAAGAGCGTTTGACATAGCGCAACGACAACTTGAGAGAGCCAATAGGTCGAAAATGCGCCAATTTAGAAACGTGAACATCCGAAACGCTACTTGCAGTTGTTAGTCCGCACCCGGCGGAATTCTAGTCCAGAGGCCGTGCGGTAGAATACAATCTGGATCAACCTGTCGACTTTGAAACGCTGAACGTCAAAAAGTTAGTGAAATTGGCCACATTCAATCAGTACTTCACGGTTTAAGCCTTTCTTTTACACAGTCCACTTTTGACTAGGAAATATCGAGTTCCAACTTTTATTTCACTGCTCTTGCTGTTGATTCTGCCAGTGTTAACGGTCACATTAAACGATTCGATTTAGTTGACGCAACCAATTTTACTTAACTTTCATTCATCGTAGTCACTTGCAGTGTTGGATTATTTATCCATCTTAATTTCATATGGTGCCATAGTGGGATTATCACCTGAACTTCTGAAGCTTTATTAGAGGTATTGATGTATATACTTTAACAATTCTTACTTAACGTTAGCCTACACTTCCTACCTCTCAGTCGAGCAGTTGCCATATCATGGTTATTAATCACAGCCTATTAACCGTTTGTTCAAAATGCGTAAAACTTCGGAATATTTTTGTTTAACTTTTTTTGATGCAATTCAAATCTCAAAAGTACGCAACTTCTTCAATGTTTCAAAGCCTCTGGTGACATGTGTGCTGAATTAACTTCGTTTAACCTCAACATCAATTCCATTTTCATGAGGCGATGGATCACTCGTTTTGGTTCGCGTAGATCCGAAGAAAGAAAACTGATCACCTTGTGGAAACAGAGATAGTGACACCTCTACAAACCTCGGGTTGGGCTACTTCCTTTGTGACTCCGCTCAAACTTGACGGTAGAACGCCTTAGACTAGCACTTGTTAATGAGTCGCGTTGAAAGCCTTTTGAAAAGACGTTATATCACTGTTGCACATGAGGACATTCTTCATCTATTTCATGGTCAAAAATATTTCCCATAATTTAACGTATTTGTTTTTCTACGAACTCCACTTGACGAGACTCTTGGTTTCACGACAACCATCAATAATCCCTTTGGACTGCTTTGACACAGTTATCCCTTCGTTGATCTTGGGGCATCGTTTGCTATATTTCAAAGTGTTGTAAGTACTGTTACTACCAACTCAGAAGACGTTTTTGTTTACAAGGATGACACTAGCGTGCAAGCATCAAACACGCATGTTCAAAGTGCACGATTATGCGCCCCATCTGAAAGTGTTCACCCTTTAATCGTTGCTGTCACTTTTTCATAATGTACTTCCTGCACGTCCGGGATCTTATGAGTGATATTTTTTGTTCATGGGAATTGTTTCCGTCAAGATTACGATCTTTTTCAACTGTGCCTAAAACACCTGGCCAAAAGAAATTTTAGCAAGTTTCGCTGTTCAGTGTGATACCCTCAGTAATATTCTTGAATTAACTCTAATTTCACTACGAAATCAAAGCTTTATTTGATCTTTCCTGAATCAATTTTGCTTGGGCTGACATACGTAAAAGAATTCCCCTACATATACAACGATGTATATACTTTCTTCCCAGTTACAGCCGATGCTGATTAACGTTAAGTTACTAACGGGTAGTATGTCTAGTCTAGAGCAATGAGATCATCTTGTTTGTATTTACGGACGCCCCAGTTCAGTTGAACACGACTACGCAAAAGCACAGAAGAAAGCATTGGTAGTTTATGAAGCGATCACTAGAAATCACAAGTACTTATTTGGTGTTCATTTCACATCGGTTGTCGATTCCGATGCCCCTAAACTCATGCACAACCTCAATCACTGCCTTGTTGTGTTTCTGCTGCAATAGTACAGTGGTGAAATCTTGTGTTGCATGCCTGCGAATGTAATCTTCTGCAGCGTGCCGCGAAGCTTACTTCCAATGCTAACTTTCTACCTTGACCTACTGATAGTAGTTCGACGCGTTGTAAAAAGCTCACGCAGTTTGTAATGCTTCTTGGTGTCCACCCTTGAATGGACACCGTACAGAAGGCTTCGTCTATGGTTGAACTCATTAGTGGTGACCTGAAATAAGGATTGAAGCGGCTACCGTTCGCGTCGCGAGGCAACGTTCTTATTCGCTTGGCCACCATTTATATGAGCACCACTTGTGGTGATGGAGTCTGTATGAATTCAAGGCACGGCTTGTTTTCATCATTGCGGCCCTAGCCAGTGCAACCTGGAAATTCCGGATGGGTTGTGTTCATCCAAACTAAACGGGTGAAACTAGGCTATAAACGAATGAAACCATCGTGCAGCCTTGTTCTCAGTACTTAAGGGTTGAGCCACGATATCCAGAGAAGATTCCTTGAATTCTACAAACGTCCGTACGCACCTTCTAATAAACTTAAGAGATTGTGTTCAGTAAGTAGAATTGCTATTCCTGTAACAATAAAATCCGTTTTACTGGATGACTTGCATTCTGGTCAGATGGGAAGCCAAAGATGAAACCATTGGCCCGTCTGATTTGTTGGTTTCCGGAACCAAATTTTGATCTGCATAGCATTTGTGGAAGTTTTCTCAGTGTTAACATGAAACGCATTTGTGGCCAGCAAAATACACCCTATCAAATAGTTTTTGATGCCTGCCAACAAGTGCATGCCGACCGTCTATTCTTAGATAAATATGATGATCTGATTAGCTATGGTCCATTATCTCAATGGCGGGAGGTGTGGTTTATATCATCCACAACCGTGTATTTCATTTCATCACATTAAGAACAACACTCGGTTGGAAAGGAAGGCCAGAGATTTTGGCCGCTGACAATGCCACTTGATCAACTGTACAGACATTTGAAGACTGACCATATAACTGGGTTGTCGATATCTGATCACTGTATCGAAACATCCTCACTCCAACGGTGCTGCGGAAGATTTTGTGTTCTTGGGAAAAATGCAGTTGGGTTTATCAGTCCACCTAATTTTTAAAATCCATAGATTGATATGGTTAATTTCTTGACACGATGTTGAAATTCTGGCTATTCAACAGCTGAACGAAATCGAGAAATCTATTCGATTGATGTGTTTTCCAGACCCATGTGGTCTCTTGAACCACTTGAAGTAGTGCATCACCGTGGCAAAAACCTGCGACTACCCCGGGGACTTGTGCTCAGTAAACTGGCTGCCAGAATTTTTCGTACGTTTGATTTACATCCTGTATACATGAACAGTACACATACTACCTCTTCTGTGTCTGTTACCGATACCGGTTTCTGAATCTATTGCAGATTGAAGTCCCTTGGTAAAACATGCTAATTAAAACAAGCCAGCACAGCTGTAACAATCTGGATGTTTCTGAATTAACCAACTCAGAGCTTACAGCACTTCTTACTTACATTTGAATCGTGGCGGGTGTGGTGGTTGCCATTAAGCTTAATTATCAATGCTGTTGGTGCGGAAGAAATATATGAGTTGCTCAAATCCAAGGTTTCGTTACCACACATTCAAAACTAGCTGTGAAAATGGGTGTCACTTATTTCATTTTTATACTTTTGAAAACATCACAGGTAGCCATGACTGCGTGACCGTACATGCTGCTTGCAACATGAAACCAAGTTCTTTCAGAAGCACGGATTTCATAAGTTGGTATTTCGCTCGGCTAGCCGTTTGTGTTGCCACAGTACATGGAGTTGATCCCTCAAATGCAGGAGTTACTCTGACCACCTATCCCCGCCTTTGCGGGCCCGTTCTACGTCCCTGACTTATACTAGCATATTTTGGAGCACACGCCAACCTGTGTGACCTGACACGTAGTCACTCCAGCGCAGAATTAGAACACGTGGCGGCAATACCGCAAAACCTTATCGAACACGCGATAATGATACCATACTAACGATGGTACATAGATGAGACAAGCGATTAGTTGATCGTGTGTGTAACGCGATTAGATCGTTTGGGGCCAAGGTGAGAGGCACAGAGGAACACACACGCTTACGCAGGTGGGTGTGTGACGTGAGGATGACAACATGCGCCCATGCCACAGACGTTTCCCTATGTGCTTACTCTCAACTTCTACTCTAGCTTCAGATAGTCGTTCGTAGGGAGCAACGCTGAGTGCTAGTTCTACCTGTGGGGTCCACTGTCATATTTCTTTGGGCTTTTGTTGGGTACAGCTTTTCTTTGGAAATCCTACCAATTTCGCATCGTCTTTGAGCAAGCAGCACAGGAGTTGATTATTTTCATTATGTCACTGGCTTAAATCGAGAGGAGTGAATGGTTTCATGACTTGCCGCTGGAGCACTCTCCTGCCAGCGGCCGCGATGTTAATTTTGCCTCCCTCCAATTGCATATGGGATCTCTTATTACTCAATTATTCTTCGGTCCACACTGTGGCCTTTGGACACACTTTTGGAAGGCTTGGTTCCACTGATAACAGTGTACAGCTCGTCGAAGCAGACGTTTTCCTTATGTCTAATTATCAAAATTCAAATTACTCACTATCATCTGATCTTTTGATAATTTCGCCTAAGAAGGCCAACAGTATTCGTCACCTTGTCCCTCATTATCTTTTCCCGCACGTCCGACATTGCAGACGTGAGGCCAACTGGGCTGTTATAACCATCTTTGCGAAGTTGAGTTGCTGCCATAAGTTTCCACATTTAAGGTAGACTGTCTTCTTCCGGTGACGTGGAAGTCAGGGGAGCAGGAGACTGCTCCCTTAACTCAGCCATCGGTCTTGCCATCGCTGGATGAATGTTGTCCATCCCGGTCACCCTGGTCATGTCCAACTTAGGCAGTTGGTCACGCACATCATCTGTTTTGGTTAATAACCCTAGCATTTCGGGTAGATCAATCAACTTTTTAATAGACTCATTAAAGAAAAACAGATAGTCAGATGGGGAAGCTGGCCTGCTGACCATAACTCCGGGGGGGTGTTCTCTGATAGGATGATAAACCGGCAAAACAAGTATCCCATGGACGTCGCAAGCTCACCGAGCACAGAAAAAGAAGGATCTTTGGTTCCCCTTGAGACCGCTTCCTCCACTTAATCTTTAAAAACCTGACCCCAGATGGCGGTCTTTGCAAAGCGGTCCCCATTCCTCCTATCAAAGAGTGCCTTTGCTGTTCGACGACTGACTGTTCATTTTAAGTCATTGGTTCTGTCATTTTCCTTCTGGTGGCTCTCTCGTACTCCAGGTTTCTATGATGTTATTTTAGATGAGACCCAGCCAGAAATACCATGACTCAGCGCAAGAAGCGCACTGCCGGCTGGGCTAGGAAGCCACACTAGAAGCTTGAGGCTTTCAAAGTCGGAACCCGTTACCCACCAGTCCCGCTGTCTAATATGGAATCCACAGAATTAGCCGGGGAATCGACTGCCTCGGAAGGATTTCTAGAACGGTTAACGCTGGAATCCAACAACGTCACTGTGGGTCATAGGAATTGTATCACCGACAAGTAGTTTGGCAGATTTACGATGTATCCGATGGTTATCCTATTTCACAGTTAAATGCATTATAGGTGGGTAAAGTTTATTTTTTGCTGTATCAAAGAAAGTGAATGTTTGCTGCATAATTGCCTGCCGTTCTGGCTCATATTGGCTGGCCTACATCAGTGTGTCATCGGAATCCTGCAGGTAGGGTGCCCTTTGGGAAATCGCGTGGACGTGGAACAGGCTGGAAATTTATTAGCGTTAGCTCAGATGCAATATTCTGGTCATTTCAGAAAAACCGCTGTAACTAAAAGCTCAAACTTTCTCCTGCATCGATCCGTGCTTAAAGCGCGATATCACTTTTTACTCATTCCTGGATGGATCCGGTGTGCATCACAACTTCGACCGAGGTTAACTAATCTCATTTTAATTTTCAGGATTTCAGCCAGTTGGTTTTATTCCTTAGTTATATTAAGCACGTCCGGCATTTTTCTAATATGTCACCTTTGCAAAGTACTTAACTGGGATTCTTTTTCCAATTAGCGTACAGTTGTCACCTCTGCGTATTATTATAACGTAGTATTCAATTCTAGCCCTAACCCAGCGCGGTTAAATGAGTTCTCCGATACGAATGACTTGGACTCCCATTACAAGGACTATAGGTGTCATTAGCTAGTCAAGGAGGTTGTCCATTGCGATAACTGTGAAAAGTGGTATCACAGCCGGTTTTATGTGGGCAATATAGGCAGTTGAAGTGGGTTTGCGTATATTGCTGTTCATTGACGAAAGTCTTCCCACGAATATTGCGGAACTCTGAAAGTCATCAAAGCGCTGGAAAAGAAGCAAGTGCCCTAAAGGTTCATGTCGGACAACGGAAATGCAATATGGAGGGGGAGGCTGGAAAGCAGCGAGAAAAGATAAAAATTTCGAAATTGAGGCCAACGGGCTTGTGGATGACATGGCAAAAAGAAGCTTCGCCGGCGAAAATTGTTTACAAGAACCTCGAAACGGTCTGGTTTACGGGGTCAAATAAGCAGAGGCCAAAAAACTTTGCATAAGGGAAAGCAAAGAATAATATCCAGGGGACGGGAGCATCATCAGACAAAGGTACCAAGCGCACACATATAGTGGGTGACCGGAGGCGAAGCACTCAAAAAAAAATCAAAGCCGGGCGTGCCCAGTATTTATCGCGTTCACACTAATCTCTAAAATGGGTTGCATTCCCAGCGAGGCTGATGGAATGTATGAACTGTTAGGGGTAGGCATCAGCTTACTCTTGACAACGAAACATGGGCAGGGTGCGGGAATAAGTCATTGTTGCCGCTGAAAATAGGTCTTTGGTGTTTTAATTAGACCGTGATAGCAAGAAAAGTACATGGGCTTACTAGCGATTTTAGTAACTAAGTGTAACTGGAAAGCCGAGTTACGGAAGGTCCGGAGCATTGGAAATGAGAAGGTAACAGCCACGGTGCTCCCACCACAAATGTAGTATGTAGCAGTATACTGAAGGCCGGTTTTCAGAGTAGTAAAAATATGGAGACGTCGTTCACCACGAAGGTGAGCACCACTTACGAGAAGTAACAAAAGGCTGAAAGTGCAGAGGGAGCCGGGAAGCTTCAGATAACTCAGTCATATCAGAAAAATCTCCGACCCGATACCACCCAGGTACAAACCCCACGAAAGAGTGGCTGGCCCGGCTAGCAGCCTCCTAAAGGTGGACTGAGCCGACTGTAACAGCCAGCAGCTGAGGATATCGGCCGACCGATGGCAGTGGCATTAGAGGACCGTAAAAGTGTGACGTAGACTGCTGTGGTCAAGTGAGCGGGTAAGCTAGAGAAAGTGAGAGAGCCGAACTGTGTAGCGTTGCGGAGGGAAGTCATCCAAATGAAGGGGATTCGCCTCGGATCCCCCACCCGATATGAGTCTTCACATGATGAAATTATCCGGGTACTTGCCGCAAAGGAGGAACTCATATTTCGACGTACGAATGCCCGCAACATGGAGAAAACTTGGAGGGGGCTTAGGGAACTTAACAAAGATTTTGATGTCGTCACTTGGACCGAAACATGACTCAAACTTGGATTACCTATGGAGAGCTGTCTTTCGCCTAAAGACAGTGATAGGATCCCTTCCCACGAAGCAACCCGAAATTGCAGGCAACTTTTAGCTGCACTTATGAGAGTGTCGGCAGGCTAATCATCTGTGGTTCTTATAGGGGATCGCTGGTTAGCGGAAAGGATGAGGATTCGCCAATTGTTCCAAATATCCTAGCTAGCGTCTCAGCGAACCCAGTGTCAACAGAGGGACTTAAACTCACAAGGATCCCTTGCGAATATGGAACAGCCAGGAAGGTTACTGCAGGCGATTATTCATGGATTGGTTGTATCCGAACTCTTTAAGGCAATTTGACCAGCCCAAGCCAGTTTCCAACACGGAAGGCGATGTCTGCGTTAAACATGCCAGTTATTCGACTTGAGCAGGACCTCGTCAACTTGAAAAAATGAGGCTCCGTTTGAGAAGCTCACACTGTCTCGAGCTCCAGAGTGTGTAACACCAGCTTGCACTTTCTTTTTACTTGCCACCTACTCTCCTGTTTCGTCAGTAATACGTTTAATGACATGATTGCACCCATAGGAGATCGCTTTAACTGCCATACTGAATTTAGAAACTATCTGCTTATGTTCGACCGCCAACGGCCGAAAACTCTCGTGGAAAGTAGGATTTCGAAAGCATGTGACATTTCACATTGATTCCGTATATCCACTCTTCGGCATTCGCTGATGTGTTTTTTCTAGTGTGGAAACATTAGTGATAAGTTTGAGTTGGCCCGTGGGTGTCAAGTTCTAGTGACGCCCAGGCGACCTCTGAAGTAAGACGCAGAGCACACTACAAATTTGCTCGAAACCATATCTCAGCAAGCAGGCCTTTACCCATCGGAAATCTCTCATTATCAAACAGCCGGCATTGCATCAGTAACTTATGTTGTGGAATATCTACAGAGAAGCAAAGCGTTGAAGGTGGGGCTAGCGATACTTTGCACAAAACAAGTTGTAAAATTGATAGGACTTGAAAAAATGATAAAACGGCGAACGAAAATGGAAAGGGATGCGTACGAATATGAATCTTTGGGCGATCTAACTAAGTCACCCATTGAAACACCGGTCTTCAGTCATGCAAAGAAATTCCACACAGGCTTAATTAGGCAAAAACGAACTATTTTTTGGCAAACCTAAGTCACGCTTGTCATTCACTCGAATATCAGGATCAAGTGTCTTCAGTAGGACAGGCGATAACCAAGCCAGACTGAATTACACGATACAGCATTGTGATGGGACTGCAAAAGCCTCGATTCAACATTGTACCGTTATCTAAGGTGATCAAGGCTATCTAACCGCCGAGGAAGTCCTTCGCAAACGGCTTGGACAAAGCCACGTGGTGACGGAAGCTAACACTTATAAATTTCTGGACGGCCCTCGTCTAACGGACAAAGGCTGTGCAGCATTGGTCCTATTGGTTCAGTAGTTAGTGTGTGAAGTAACGTTTCGGTAGTTGAATGAGGAATTTGATCGTAATTCAAGCCAGATAACTGAACCGACTGTTCGGAGGTTATCCACGAACTACATTTTGGGTGGGCGGACGAAGCCATAGTCATCTCTTCATAGTCGTGAACCGCATTTCGCCGATCCAACACGATTCGTGAAGGAACATAACGACGACACTTCTATGAGATACGGTGGGCTGGCAATGAGTCTTAATTCTTGACCATATGACGTTCCCAGATGGCATGAGGAAGGACATCCATCTTACACAAAGTGAACTTTCCATCTCGAGTAACGTGTATGGTTCTTGCCTTCGTTGTTCTATTTGCGGGGACAAGTATTTTTTTTATCATTGCTCACTATCTTTTGGTCAACCGACAGGGCAGCGTCTTAAAATCGTGCGGGATGGAAAATCATGTCCCCAGCGGTCGAAAGCCAACCACATGGCTGGGGAATGCAAACCAAGTATGAGTTGTAGCTCCCACGGATGTGGACGGAAACGCCATCGCCTACTACACGCTAACTCACCTGCTTCTGTCTTTGAAGAAACGTCCATCATCAACAGCCACCACACAACTGGATTACAACTACATGATGCACCTTAGACATCAACAAATGGACCTCGTGTTGCTTCGGCCAAAGTTCCTTTTATCTTACGTTATGGAGGGAACATCGTTCAAACTTGTGCAGTTATCGACAGTGTGTCGGATTGCAGTCTTATTGATGAGTTCACGATCACCGGGCTTGGAATGCAAGTAAGCCAGATGCAACTCAGATTGTGTACATTTAACAAAAACTGGGTTTGTCTCGATGGTCGTCCAGTTCGGTGTTGCGTCCATTGATCCTAAGGCAGTTATTTCCATTGAGCAAGCGTTGTCAGCCAATATATCGCTTAAGTTACGTACATTTCTCCCAAATACTCTACTTTTCTCGTCACGACCCTATCTGTGGGATATGTTCGACACATACTCCAACCGCAATATCGGTGTGCTGATCGGATGTGACGTCCCAAAATCGCATTGGATCGTTTATCAGCGAAAGACAAAGAGGCACAAACTACACGCAATTAAGTCTTGAGGCCTATTCTGATAGGCTCAAGTGGTAGACCAGTCAACGCACGGGCGGCGGTCCGCTTCACAGGTATTTAGAAAGATTTTACCGATTAGACTTCATCTACTCGAGCTACGTAAAGGCAAAGGAAATGTCTATGAAGGAACGTTAGCCTGTTGCGACCATGAAATCTCTAATATATTTAGCTGATGAACATTATATCATAGTCCTCTCTCAGTGTCCTGGATCTCCTTGCCACTTAATAATAATCTATCATTCAGAAAGGTCCGCACATGCCACGACAGCGCCTTATGAAATTCGGTGATTTAGCGCAGCAATATTCGCCCGTAGTGGGTGAGTACACTATTCGGAGCCATGCTGAGTTTGCTCCTGAGGACGAGACAACTAGTCGTCGATGGTACCAACTCATCGTTTCGTGTTCCATGCTACCAAGCAACGGAGGTTGCGAATTATCTTCGATTGCACAGCGAAGTATGCGGGCAGGTCTCTGAATGATAAAGTACTGTCCGGGCGGGGTCTAACAAATTCCTATGTCGGTGTGTTGTTGCAATTTCGACAAGAGAAAAGTGCGATTGTGACAGTCAACGGAGCAATGTTTCGATTCCCCGTACCGGTGAAAGACTGCGGTACACTACGATTTCTTCGGTAAGAGAACGCTGAGATGCAATGCTTTCCGACGGAATATCGCAATCGCGTTCATCTGCTTGGTGCTGCTTCATTTGACAATTGTGCTACATTTAATTCCAGACGAACCATTTTAGACAACGTCGACCATAACGAAGCAGATATTCTGCGGATCGCAAAGAAGATCATTTACATGGACGACTTTTTAATCAGTATAGCAACCGTGGATAACGTATATTCCGCCAATTATGTGAAGACCTTATTGAGAAGAGGCGGCTTCAAGGTCACGAAGTAAGCAGGTGACGATGAGAAGTCATTATCATTGCTACCAGAATCTGGATATACGGTATCAAAACAGCCCCATATCCTTAGCGAAATCAGTGGGGGGACGGCATTGGGGTTGAGGTAGGATCTCACAAATGATGCTTACGATTTCGATGCGCCGCCCACGAACGACCCGTTCCCTCGAAAGAACATACTTCCCTGTTTCTTATGTCAACGATCCATTTAAACACATTGTGCCCGTTACACTGAATGTCCAACGGATACTTCAGAGATTGCGTAAGCTGTTGCTGTTGTGGGACTCTCTTGCCGAAGGTAAAGAACTAGCTTAGTGGATAAAGTGGGTAGTAACACTACCAAGTACCAACTAGTTTTGTTTCCGAAGGTGAATTGAACCCAAATGAATGGAGCGTTTTATTGAACGCCATCTCCATATCTTCAGTGACGTCTCTGAGATGGACTACAGCATAGTCGCTTATCCCGTGATATTCGACGATTGTCAAATGGAACACTGCTCCCTGACAGTCGTGGGAGCTCGAATCGTTCCGATTCACTCAACAAGTATGCCTTGGTTGGAGTTGGCACTAGCTGCTTTGTGGTTAAGCTGGCTGAGCAGATAGAATGCGAGTTGGAGTGACCTGCGTACATAGTAAATAACGAGGGCCCAAATCCGTTGGGTCGAAACTGGCTTAAACTCATGCCAGAACTACTCCTATCTGTCAGATGAGTGGATAATCGCAAAAGGCATCCGGTACTACTGCAGAAATTTTCCTGTGTGTTCGATGAAAACGAGCTGGGTAGGCTGAAGGATTTCGAGGCCGCTATTGTAATGGAGCAGGATACCCCGGCTAAATTTTATAAGGCTCGTACATTAGCGTTTCTCTATCCGCCCAAAAGTCGAGGCTGAGCTCAAACGCCTCCAGACACGGGGAACAATCACTCCTGTCCGACATTCGTCGTGGAGTGTCCCTACTGTGCCAGTACAGAAACCAGATGGTTCTGATCGTATATGTGGAGATTACAAACTGACAGTGAATAATGCCGCTACCATGGAACATTATCCCATTCCAAACTAGAGGATTTGTATGCTACACTGTGTCGTGGTGAAAAGTTTTCCAAACTGGATTTGAGTCATGCGTATTCACAAATCGATCTTGACACAGAGTCAAAGAAATTTACATCAGTCAATACGCAAAAAGGATTATTTCGGTATAACCCTCTGCCGTTCGACATCCATTCTGCCCCGGCAATCTTCCAACGCATTACTGACAACTAAACGAAAGAAATTCCAGGTGTGTGCGTCCGCTTGTATGATATTCTTGTTTCCGGACGTTCGGACAAGGAATACCTGGAAACACTCGAGTTAGTGTTAAAGCGTTTACAGTAAAATGGCATAGAGTTAAAGAGGAGGAAAAGTGCAATCCTAATCGATGCTCTGCACTATCTCGGTTTTCGGTGGGATAAGTGTGGACAACATCCAATATGGAAAGAAATCAGACCGATTTTGGGGGCTCCAGCTCGTCGAAGCGTCAGTAAGTTAACGTCCTTCATTGGTATGATCACTCCTTGTAGTCATTTCATTCCGGGAACTTCAAATGTGCTGGCACCTTTATACAATTCACTAAGGAATAAAGTTTTATGGAACTGAGCATTTAAGGAACAATTGGCATTTGACAATGTAAAGAAAGAGATGAACAACTCCAGTCTATTGGTACATTACGTTCCAGGTGAACCCATAACTATTCACTGTGATGCTTCGCCATGGGATGTCGGTGCCGTACGAAATCGCAGAATGGAGGATTCAACTGAGAAGCCGATTGCATCAGCTCCTCGCAGTCTAGCCCCAGCTAAAGAGAACTACGCACAGTTAGACGAGGAAGTTTTATCTGTCACCTTCGCTGTGAAACTGTTTCACCAGTACAATTGGGGAAGAGCTTTCGATATATACACGGACCATAGACATCTGGTGTCTCTTCTTAGAGGAACAAAAGAAATCAATTAAATGGCGTCGTCGTGAATGCAACGCTGTTCATTTCTTCTGTCTGCTTATAATTACAAAATTTCCCGTATTCCGGGTAAAGCAAATCAGGCTGAGGACGGTCTCAGTCAAATGCCCCTGAGTGACACTCCAGGAAATTTGTGGAAGCACACCCAACTAGTTCGTGTGATGAGGTACCTGGGCAACCAACCAGTATCTAGTAAAGATATCGGTCGAAGAACAGAACAGGATTTCCATTTTTCCAAAGTTGAACGGTTTGTGTCTTAGGGCTGGCCAACGAGTAGCGATGATCAGCTAGCGCCGTATGGAACTTAGTCTGGAGGAGGTTTGTTTGCTCTAGGGTTCCAGGGTCATTATTTTGCCATAGATTTGAAAGAATATGCTCAATGAGTTACACAGTGGTCACCCAGATGTCAGTCGTATGGAAGCCGAAACTAGAAATTATGTATGGAGGGCGAACCTCCACAAGGGCGTAGAACAACTGATTCGCGGCTATGGAAACTGTAAAATTACCCAGAGGAATGCTCTTTCCGTTATACTGAATCCATGCAGATGGCAGCAGAAAAATTCGGAGCACGTAGACTTAGAGAAATTGGCGACCGCGTCGTTTGCCGGTATGGTATTTCAAGGCCGAAACGAGTTGGAAACGGCCATTTAAGCGCGAAAACAGATTTTTCCAATTTTCTCTGAAATGTTAAAGTGCACAATACGGGACAACTATATACATTTCATCGAGTATGTTAGTAGTGTTGCAATGACAAGTCAGATGTACCTAGAAATGGTCCATATTCGCACTTTTGTTGAAAAACATGTCGTCATCCTTTCGGTAAAAGCATACTGCTGGCTTTCCTAATTGATTTCACGTTCTAAAAATGCTTTCATTGAAACCTTCGTGGTGGAATACATTTTTTCATTCCGTGGAAACGCTCAATTTCGCGCGGTTTTGAAGAATTAATAGAATTTGTAGTTTTCGGCAACGCTTTGTTCACATTGCATTGTACGCGACATATCACAGTAATTCCTAATGGGAAGTGTGTCGCCACGGTTGTTGCTTAGTTAGATATCAGAATTATGAATTCAGTCTGTTTTTTTGATAGTATTTTCGGTGGGAAACGATCTACGTTACCACCTGGTTGTTTCTACCTACGATGTGGTGTAAACATGCGTAACACGTCCCACCCTATCATTAAAAATGTGCATATTGTTTTG
>LUCH01006042.1:10287-28930 GCA_013368495.1 Paragonimus heterotremus | reverse complement strand
CAACTCTCAGAGTTCCTAGTATGACCGAACGTATAGTTTAGTTGTATACGGCGTATAGAAGCTGAAGGATGCGGATGCACTGCACGCGCATAAGCATGACATCGACCAGTTGAAGTTTATTCGAGCTAAACTAAACCTGGACGTAGGCGAATGTGGAGCATGGTCTATCCAACACCTTCCGCGCCCAATATACCTGAGCTCCATCTCAGCCTCCAGACTATTACGAATCACTCTCTTCACAAGAGATATGTTGTCCACTGTGCTTCAGAAATGGTACGCGTTAAAAAACAGCTCATCTAAGATCCGACTTCACGCAGATAAACCAAGGTCTGAGCGTGGGACACCTCTTACTGGTATACCTTCCATGGCGGCAAGTGTGGTCATCAGTAGCCCACCACCTCCCTCACAGCCAGAAAACCTGGTACAGCCAACCTTAAAAGGATCGGCTTAGCTCAGATAGTACCCGTTACACATTTGAAGACAGACACCATCCCAGATGAGGGTACGCAGATACACATATCTAACCGGTGGTGCATGTTTACTAACTTTCCCTAAAAAACAAAGTGGAGGAACCACGACAGCTTGTCGACTTAAAGAAGCCCAGGATCGTAAGTGTAGGGGAAACATGATTAACGTCGGACATATCCGATCATGAGATAGAAATTCCTGGTTATACTATCTTTTGCAAGGATCGGCTAGCCAGTAGAGGTGGGGACGTAGCAATCTACGTTGGTGCGGATTTACGCGCAGCCCTAAACAGAGACCCAACCCTGCTTTCACTTGAAGAGTCTGTGGATAAATGTTAGGACACCCCACTTATCACAAGTCGTTGTCGGCGTCACTTATCGTGCCCCGTTCGCACTCCCAGTACGGGAGGGAAGAACGCACAGTGCCATTAGACGGGCCACCGCAATCCCCGGACATCGCACCGCATGCAGGTCTCTCCAGCTGGCGAACGTCTGGTACTGCGGCTACTGAATTCTACAATCTCGTGCAGGAGGTAGGACTCACCGAACGTGTCAATCAACCCACAAGGTGGAGAGGAAATCACAGGCCATCCCGACTAGACGTGGTGTTAACAACCGAGCCCCACATGGTGGATATAGTCGAAGTTGGTGCGCCACTAGGTACAAGCGACCACGCCACATCAGTTTTCGCTTAATATGCGACCTCACGATCGTCCGCCCTTCACTGTTGGCTCGACGTAATTTCAGACGAGCCAATTTTCGAAAGATGCGGGAACACTTACCCCAAGCTAACTGGCCACCACCTGAGGAATGTAGCACGGTAGACGAACATCTAGAGCGTATTACGTCACACCTAAACACTGCGATATCTAGCTGCCCCACTTTATACTCCACGTCCCACCTGTAAGCCGTCCTGGCTCAAACCATCGACCGGGCGTTTAATGAATGAGACATGGGCCCTGCGGGATGCATTTCTTTTTAAAGGAGATGGTGCCTCACACCTGGCATACAGATGCTGTCGTAATCAATGCACAGCAGCCGTACGCGCCGACCGCAGGGCTCACCAAGTATCACTTGCGAGATATATCGCCGATTGTCCTAAAAGGTTCTTCGGGCACATGGCCTTCTTGACCAGATCGAAAGCTGCCATATACTCTCTTATGGGACCTTCAGGACTCTCTGCCTCTAACTTTGAAGCAGCTGAGATATTACGTGCTCAGTGTGCATCCGTCTTCAGCAAATCCGCTGAGACGGAACCGTGCACCACGGTTTTCTGTCCTGATCGTTCCTCGGGTTCATTCCCCAACTTTACCCCGGCTAATGTACGTGCCAAGTTACTCCTGCTGCACGTTGATAAGTCCTCGGGGCTTGACGAGATAGCCCCATCAATGCTGAAAGAATACGCAGATGAGCTGGCGGAACCGCTTGCTCGTTTGTTCCAACATATTATACTGGTTGTATTCCAGCCACTTGGAAGCACGGCGTCATCTCTCCCATCTACAAGGGTGGGGATCAAACGAACGCCAGTAACTTCAGACCGATTGCTCTACTACCAGCCATGTCAAAAGTGATGGAGAGCATAGTAGACGACTTCGTGAGAAACTATTTAAATACCCACTCACTGTTGTCGCCGGAGCAGTACGGCTTCAGAAACGGTCACTCATGCACGACCAACCTACTGATTGCCGCTGACGCATGGACGAAAGCTGCCGAAGAACGCCTCCCAGTTGATGCTGTGTTTTTAGACTTTACTAAAGCATTTGACAAGGTTGATCACAGTATACTACTGGGCAAATTGGTTAACATTGGCTTATGCAGTGAGGTTTGCTTTCGGTTCATACAATACCTATCCTGTTGGACATATGTAGTTAGAGTTAACGGTGAGCTATCCAGGCCGTTCAACACCACCACTGGTGTACCACAAGGCTCCATACTAGGTCCCCCATTATTCTTAGTCTATGTTAACGATCTCCTAAGCGTGAGTAACTCCCTCGTTGTGATGTATGCTGACGATACGAAACCATGGCGTGTCTTACACAGCGTTGGAGACACAGAAGACTTTCAAAGAGACCTAGATGCTCTGCATCTGTGGTCCATGGAAAATCGACTGCTCTTCAATAGGTCCAAGTCAAAGACTGCACGTTTGTCATCACAGCACTATAACATATCGCATCGGTGGAGCTACCCTAGCCATTGTCCACCAGGAGCGCGACCTAGGTACCGTCGTTACATCAGACCTCAACCCCAGTACTGACACTATGCTGCTGGTAAAGCAAGCTAGCAGCAGGTTAAACATGCTTAGTAGGATCCTTGGGAATTTCCCAATCGATAGATTCTCACGTATCTACAGCACACTGATAAGACCACTGCTAGAAGTCAACATTCAGGCGTGTGCGCTGACTGGAAGAAAGACGTCACTGCTCTAGAAGCAATCCAGAGACGGGCCACTAAACGGGTTGAAGGTCTGTTTTCCTTGTCGTATGAAGACCGTCTGTCGAAGCTGGAACTCTTCCCCCTAGCCTACAGGCGCCTGAGAGGTGATCTTATATTAACACAAAATCTTATGCTCTCCGAGTCACCTCAACAAAAATCTTCTTATGCAGACGACACAGTTCTGCTGTCCGAGTCTGTTCGACATGGAACTCACTGCCTGTGACGATTGTCATGGCAACGTCAGTCGATGCATTCAAAAGGCGACTAGATGGCTGGATTACCCCAAGATGGCCGTTGACAGTCGGACCCTTATTGCCCCGGTACCTCCATTGTTGTTATTTGCTTCTCCTCTCGTCTTCTACAGTTTTCCCCTACCTTCCTCATATGGTTTTCCATTTCCACTGTTATGCAACAAAACGGTGCAACCTCCCTAGGTGCCCGACTGTTGCTAGCTGCTTCAACACTCAACACACCTCACATACTCTCACCATTTCAGCAGTTCACGTGATCGGTGCGGACGGACAACAACCAAACCGAAATAGAATCTGCTGTGGAACCACGAACTCCATACTACTGAATCTTACCGGAATATCTCGAGGCGGGGATACTGCACAAGTTTTATACTTCCAGCTCCGCAATAAACCAGTGAAACCAGTGAAGTTGCAAACCGGTGCGCCCGTTATTCACTTATGAGTGAATAAAAGTACATCGGTCACGTGCAACAAGTGGAACGCGGCCCACATAAGAATATTCTTATTATCAGATCGACTCGCTCTTGTTAAAAAGGAAGATGCATCTTCCACATGTGGGCCGCATTCCAATTGTTGCACGTGACCTCAGAAAACGTTTTCTGGGGGTTGACACCAAAAAACTGATCGGGTGACGAATGGGGATAGATCTGCGGAGACCAGAAATGTTTGAAGTGAGTTGCGGTGTTTGGTATGTGGGCTTTAGTGAGAGAATATCAATCGGTATAGCGCATTGTCTATTATAGTGGACAAGTGGGTATACACTAAACCCTCGTCCACTAACAATTTAATATGTCTTTCCTGAAAAGCAATCGAAACGCATTCCCAACAGGCATCGAACGTATATTTCCGATAATGTTTGGAAATATAAGTAGTTAGTTCCGGCCTAGTCTGGGACCAACGACAGCAACCAAAAGGAGAGAGGAAAGAGGGGCGAGGTGGGCGACAGCCCACTCGGCGGCACTCAAAAACGTGCGAAACGAAAAGTGCATGGGACCTTCGAGTGCGTTAGACAACACTCTCTCGTTAAGAGAGGGACCAGCATTTGCTGCGTGTAATTAGTTACACGGCTGAAGAAAGTGGCAGTGTGTTCACATCAGGCCTTCTATTGCAGGCGTACACAGAATCATGCGTACAGAACAGACAAGCGGGAAAACACGGTTGCAGTCACATGATCGCTGGTTACTACACTATCACTGAAATCTCTCGAACACCAAATTTAGAGAATAGTCATCGGATAAAGAGTTGTTGATGTTGTGACCATTTACATGGGGAAAACCTCTGGCCACTTTGAGTGTGCACTGATTGTTACTAAATACCAGAGTCCGTTCGGCGGTCCCGTAAAATGATGGTAAACCCGAGACCATGGTTTGCCAATCTTGGGCCGTGAACATAATTCAGATTTAACAGGTATTTTCGCACTAATTGCAAATATTTTGCAACCTCAAACCAGCTTTTTTGTTTGACGGTTAATCTTTGGCTAACAACTTCAGGATGATCCTAGTGTCTTATGGCGCGTCGCTGTAAATACGGATTACTGAGATGGTCACGTGGATGTGCTTCCGATCGGAGGCACTAATAACCAACAAAAATGACATTTGCATGTAAACCAACATCCCAAAAGGTAGCCAAGGTCGTCCAGAACTAAGTTTGCTTTGCGAATAATTTCTTTTTATTATAACGCCTTCATAGGCCTGGCTCCAACCAGAAATTAGTGAACATCTCGTGAGCAGGTTGGCATCATCAAGTGGGCTGGGGCCGTGTACACACCTCGTCTGCTATCTAAGGCCACCTGGATACTCGTCTGTCTCTCCCTAAATAGGCAACCTGTCGTAGCTCTCGTGTACCAAACTGTTGCAATTGGTGTACAACACCAGCTGTATCGCCACTTTAGAACAAATTCTCGGCTTGTCCTCTAACATCGGGTGACTAATCAACCTGAACCTAACTCGGAAACTCCTAGCATGCGGATTCTGAATCCTCAGAAGTTTCGTTTCTCAGCACCACTATTGGTCTAGGCTGACTTGTGTTTGCATGATGTAAGATCAAGCGGACCCAAGACGACCGGTTGGGAATAACGCAACGAGTGAACATGAGGCATATTGTCTACCTGCGAGGTGAACGCGAGAACGAACGAATAACAAGACGAAACGATAACAGAGCGGAACGACAAGCGAGCACGTAGCAAGGTCGTACGTTCGAGTGCGCGGAGTACTGTCGGTATCTATACTCGTTCAAACAAATGTTCAAGCACGTACAAAAGTTGGAAACAAAAAGAGTACAAATGGCAATCGTGGCTCTAACATAGTTAGCAATAAACGAATAGGGTCGCTACAATATCTCACAAGATAACACCAGAAATTAACCACCTCAGGTGTTAATCTCATCTTCCTTGATAGCCTTTGTCTGGTGATGAACCTAGGTAACGAAATCCGTGATGGGATCAGTAAGCACGTTGCGCCTCTAATCAGTTTTACTGTTGCCTTTTCCAGAGTGGCCGTTGGTCTCCCACTTTTACTCGTTTGTTTCAAGAAGAATTATAGCAATCCGAACGAATACTTTCAGCTAGTCTCCCAATACATGCAGTCATTGTCGTCTGTTGAACGAATTTAGGAATATTTTATGATAAGTGTTTTCAAGGCGACCGCATAATTCGATCCTCTGTGGCATCCGTGTGTACACTAATAAACCTACTTCCAAAATGCTGTGCCTCGGCGAGGTTTAACCTTGTGCGGATCACCGATGCCCACAATGATTACAGGTGTGTGATAAAGAGATACAACAAAGCAGTTCATAATGTTCCAACTGAAACAAAACCAGAAGTGAATTCTAACTTTAAAGCGGATGGTCACAGTCCAACCTCAGATTGCCAGCGTGCACTGGCTACGGCCGCAAGGGTTCGAAATAGTGTCTAGGATGTGTATTGATGCATATCCTCAAACCGATATTTCATGTCCAGTTTCATTTTTGTTTAGATTCATTAGGTCGAGGTAGTCTGAATGGAATATTGAACCAGCAATCTTAAGTGTTACAAGCCAAAACACTCATCCGCTCGGCCACCTGTTCTGTGAATGTCGCTTGTAATGGGGAATTTCCAATGTAATTGAGTGACCGAACAGCCAAGAGTGCCCTGGCTCCTAATGCGAAAGGTTACCGGTTCGATCCCCCGTTCGGAACATCTCTCCCTAACGAGTCCAAGCAAAGAGGAAACCGGTCGTGAAGTGCTGGTTTGACGGTGTGCATCGAGAAATACCGTATAAAGTTCTTACAATCAGCTGTTTAGAGCTGGCATTCCGAGTCTGTTAGCAAAAACGGGCATGACGAAAAAAATCAGCCAGCAGCTGGAGCAGTGGGTGGTACGCTTGAAAAACTGTCCTGAACGAGCTCCTCTCAAGTTACCAACACTTAATCGGCCTCCTGCCTTTAAAGAAGCTTAATTTACTATCTCTGTTGTTCTCGCTAAACATGAAATATCCCAGAGTACAACGAAATGCCGGGAAAACTGTTTGAGCTGTCAATGTCAAAGAGTCATTCGATGAAAGTGGACCGCCTAACAGCTAAAAGTAATTTAAAATAATGCCACCACACAAAGACTGCGCCCGTAACACGGCGTCTTGTTTCCGTTTTTATCATATATCCTGAGATTGTTGAAGGCGCCAGTTGCAATGCATATCGTTCCATAAATTTTTTCACCACGCAGTGGCGCGACTTCATTCAAGGCCACCTTAAGTTTTCATCGCATTAGTATGTTGTCTATTCTTATACATACATTTGTGCCCACACAATATTCATAAATTACTGTTTTCTGTTTCACTTATTATAGGGCAATTATTGACTGTTTAAGGCTCTAATGAAAGCGTTGCCTTCTGTTCTCATTTGCCGTTATCCGCATACATCCACTAGGAGTTACCGCATTACAAAAGGTCACCTGTACATGGGTAACACAGTAAGTGTGCACAAACATTGGAAGGAAGCAGTGTATATTAGAGATATCGTGGGTCTTGTCTTCCCAGACCTTTCGAAATCTTTCGATAGCATTCTGTTCGCAAAATTACGATGGTGCAGTAGCTCCGGTAGTTTGCTGCATTTGTTGCGTGCGTGTCTCAATGGGTGTACCCTTTCTGTGCGTGTTACTAGCATTTTTATCATATCTAAAAGAACTCCCTTGTGTATGCTACAAATATTCCTCTTGAGACCGTTATTCATTCTGTATTGTTCTGTGCAGACAACACAGATGTCTAGAGAGTTCGAATTCAGCTCTAGCCTGCAATCAAATATGTAAACACATCGGCTGGTATAAGAAAGATAAAATACTGCTCACTGTGATGAAGCGTAAAAAACCTTGAATGTTCGTTACAGAGCTGAAACCGTTTATCAGTTCGTGAACGTTAGGCTGTGTAACTAAAACAGAGGAAGATCTGGGATAAGTTGTCACTCAGAATTCAAGCTGCTCTGTAAACTTCAGGGTCGTGGCACCTAAATCAACCGTAAACATTAGTTTGTCCTTTTTTCAATCACCACCCGGGCTGTCTTGAATCAGAGAGTTTCATTTTTTTTATACAGCGTTAGTAAGCTCTCTAAGTTAACGCAGACAGCTTGATCACATGCTATCTGTCAACAATTTTCCAGTTTTTATATGGATAAAACTGTCGTCGGTAGGTAAGTGGTGGACTTAGACAGTTAGAAACCAGGTTACGAAAGATTCCAGAGACTTAAACATGAACAGTAACGAGACCGCACCATGGGTTGGATCTTCTCGTAGCCATCCGGTATAATCACTTAACCAGTTTCTATGGGCACGTGATTCATTTTAGTTCCATGATTTTCCTAGTGGTGCCTTCGTGCGGCCTTCCAATTTGTAAGCATCTTTTGACCTACGGAATAAAACAATTAAAAACGATTGTGTTTCATATTACCATTTAGCAGTGTTTCTTACCCATATTCCAGCGACTTTGCTTTCGTGGATGGCCACATGTGAACGGATATTCCGTCATTTAATCCGCGCATCCTTTGGTGTTTATCATTCGTATTTCCCCTTGGTCGCTCGTCAACTTTGTTCCAAAATTGACGGGAATGGACCACCGAACAACATTCCTGATAACTTGTTTGAAATTCAGGATGTTCCTTTCGAAAAACAGTGGGAGGAAAATCCAGAATTCGATTATACGTCCTTGGTATCGATCCCCTCATTGTACGACTTTGTATCTTCGTACGGTATGATTCCTTCTCAAACTGAACCCTCATTTGTGCAGAATTATTTCAGCTAAATGAATTGTACAAGCTGCTCAAGCAAGAGAATATCCTGGACTTGGTTTTCATGAAGCTGCCGGTTAATCACATTAGTGAAGTGATGGTCATTGGAAGCGGTGTTTCAAAAACTCACGTACGCTCCACTGCTACGTTAGTATATAAAATCGTAAGTTCTGTTATTTTCCATGGCTTTTGCAAAATAACAGCGTCCTCCACTCTTCAAACGTAGCTTAAATAAATACTGCCAACCAATTTCTGTACCAGTAAACGACACTTAGTCTCACATATTCATTGTCACCAGATACCCATCACAAGATACGAAGATCTGCTGGAAGATTGCAGTCGCTTGCTTTACTCCAAAAGTGGAGCGACGATACTGGACCAGTATGCAATGAATGTTGGTGGGGTTTTTGTCTAATTCAACTTCATCATCAAAAACGGCAGTCCATCAGTGGTCTCAGGTGACGCTTAACTGCCATACAACCATAAAAGCAAGCCCTGATTAATAAAAATAGAAGGAAGGGCGAGGACCTGACTACCAAAAATGACGCTGGCTAAAGCCAAACATTCAATCTCAAGCTGTCTACACCTTGTAATCCAACAATCGGGCTGTACTTAAAAGTAGGGCGTCATCAACAAGACAACTGCGTTACGGTTTTCGCCACCGCGCAAAACTAAGTGTACCTACTTCAAAAACAACTCGATCAACCAACAACATCATTCACGCCACTGAGTTCCACTAGCTGCCATTTCTTCTAGTCTCCGGGCACCGGCTATGTGGATCACGATGGCTCCATCAGGGGAGACGAACCTGACCTACAGTGGTCAATCCTTTGTCGAATGACTATTTCTATACGCCTAGTCGTCCATCTACCTCTTATCTTACGCCAATCGGCTGCAGCATCGGCAGGGTGCTTGGTGTGGTAGATGACTTACTGGCATCCTTGGTACACGTCATAGCCCTCTAAGTCCGTGCAACCAAGCTGCACAAGTTCGCCGATACGTTTGTCACCGTTGAGCTTTGCATACAAATCTTCAGGAATAGGAAGAGGATAGCGGTGATTCTCTAGCGCAGCATTTGATCACTTTGAAAAATATGCACACAGCCGAGTGACGCCGTTTGCTTTCTTAACAGAAACAACAAGTAGCTGCCCAGGCAGATTAAGTGGTTGGCTGGACAACCTGGGATTTCTGAAGTCTATCTAACTTTTCGTCCACGACCGACAGAGCAGCATACGACACAGGTCGTTCTGGCCGGAAAACAGGTTTTGCATCTACACAGAATTTGAACAATAAAGTCAGAAACAGTTTTTTGCACAATGTATCTCTCGAATACATTTCGCTGCATCTTATCAGGCACATACTGCAATCTGCGGGCTTTTATGGCAGGGTTTGATAGGCATTGTGAAGCTAAACAACAAAATCAACAATCACACACACACTCATACACATCAACTACCAGAGCAATTTGGTATTGATTAACAAGTCTTTCTGTACACAGAGGGGTGGCTTCCATTCGTTAATTGCTACCGCCTACGCGAACCGGAGAAACCTTCGACATTTTGTTGCGTAACATATCCAAAAGACCCTCTCTAGGTTCATTTGTTGTTGACAAGTTGACAGGTGTCGAGTGATCGATGACGCTGGTTCCTTGTGACTTGTTACATTCTGACTTGAGCCCGACATTGTGGTATTCATGAGCGTTTTGCGAACCCAAACTGGAATGTGTTCCTTGGCCCTGTTACGTAACTGCCGCTCCGTTCCGCCTGTATAAGAGGCCCGGCATTCACACGAGAATTCATAATTGATGTAAGATTTGGCGTTAAGCGGTAGCGGTGCTTTCATTGATGTTGGGATTCTGATGGTGGTAAACAGCATGATCAGTGGGGCCGCATAGAACATGCGCCCCTTAGCTGCCGTGAGACGGACTTTCAACAGAGTAGTAATGTCACCACCCTTGTAAAGCAGACAGAGGTAGACATTCAGTTTAGGAGCTGTTGAAGCCATCGCGGCACCTGGCTTTTGTTTGCTGAATTTCTCCGCAAATGGCGATGGGTAACCATTTTCTCTGAGCATGGTTCTCAACATTGACATCTCTTTGGCCAGTGTTTCTCTCAAACAGACTCGTCTTGCACGATAAAACGAAGTTCTCGCTAGACCAAGCTTGTACTGGATCTGCACAAAACTGTGAAAGTTCAGGTATTGCCCAGTCCAAGTGTTTCCGGTAGATGGGCCGCAGTATCGAGCTGTTGTTTTGGCACTTCATGAGAATATCCAAAAACACCAGGGTTTCATCCCGCTCGCGCCCAATGGTATGCCCAATTTTGTAACTCAGCTTGTTCATTGAGTCGAATATACTCGTTGTCAACTCATTGTTGTCGGTAAGTATCGGGATATTGTCGACATAACGCCGGTAGAAGTGAATCCGATTGATGACAGCATCTGCGTACCGCTCCAGGTGGGCAATGAAAATATCGACTAGTAGCGGACCGATTGGAGAGCCCATAGCAACATCACCGATTTGTGTATGGCCAGTTCCTTGGAAATGGAACTTTACGTTCGCTATGTATAGCAGTAGAAGGCGTTCCAACCCAGACATAGGCAATCTTATGTTCAATCGATGAATCACTATATTGACAGATTGTATCAACCATCTACATCGAAGGAACATCTGTAAACAAAGAAGCTGTGATCGATGCATTCGTTTAGTCTCGCCATCCCTTTTGATTGTGTGTACTGGTTACCGCGAGCGCTTAGTAGAAATGGTCCAATAAGATCCACCGACCAGAGTTCACCGATTTCAAAGACCGGTATTAGCTGTGAGGGTTGCTAAGCTCCCCCATTGTCGCCTTTCAGCAACTGACACTGTTGGCAAGCAATCACTTAAGCCGTCACATCCTCTTTCGTTTTCGACCAGTATGCTCTTTGTCGCAGCAGACCGTAAGTCCTGGTGCATCCGGTATGTGCCATTTCATGGCGGTTTGCTACTAGTTTCCTCTTAAATTGTCTCGGAATGACTACCGCATGTGAACGGCCAACGCCACGCTGCCGCATTAGTACACCCGCACTGTTTAAGCCAACTCTTCTCCATTGGGGAGCGATTATTTTCAGTTCTTCATCTCTAGTATTTGTTGGGATCCTCACGTCTTTTGCCAGAGCGCCAATCGTCTTCTGCAGGACTTTGTCCTAACGCTGTAGACGCACTAGCGTTTATGGGTCTTGCTCCATTTCGAAGCCATTTACTCCAAAGGTCACTTTGGGGAGTTCATCGTCTATCTGCGGTCAAGAAAGAAAATCAGTGATGCAGTTGGTGGAATTAGACACATGATTGGTCGTGAAATCATATTCCGGTAAACACAATGCTCACCGGGCTAACTTGCACCTAGTGTCTCTCTCAGTCCTGACCCACTCTAAACGTTTGTGGCCGGTCTCCATGTCGAACTGGTGTCCCAACAAGTACGGTCTCCATGTGCCCAGTTCCCAGAGGATTGCCAAACATTCCTTCTCGGTGGTTAAATACTTCTGCTCTGCTGTGGTCAGGACTTTGCTGGCATATTCGATTACTTCTTCGTTTTGTTTGAGTACTGCCTCAATGCCACGATCAATGGTATCTGCCGCTACGATAACCGTTTCTTTTATATTCAGAAGTTTTAGCGTTCGTTTTCGCTTGTTCAACTCTTGTTGTATTCGCGTAAACGCCCCATGAGCATCGTCGGTTCATTCAAATTGCTTGTCTTTTCGAAGGAGTTCGTACAATGGTGATGTAATAAAGTGGAAATTTTTCACAAACCTACTGTAGTACTCTGCTCGACTCACAAATTAGCTGAATGTGCGCCTAAAGTTCGGCGCCACGGTCTCTCTAATTGTCAGTATTTCTCTGGCAGCGGCCTGGTTTCAACTTCTGTCCTAGTAACAACACCGATGACCGTCCGAGGTATGACTTATCGGCATTGGTCCGGAATCGTGAGTTCGTAATTCGACTTAATACAGCATCTAGGTAGGTAGCACGTTCCGTTCTCATGTTACTGTATATTACAATATCATCTCCATACACTGCCACATTAACCAGTCGTTTTACCAAGTGTCGAGAATGTGAACGGTGTCCCGGATAAGCCAAATGGCTTGCGCTTGAATTGATACCGTTTTTCGTCCATCTTGAATGCGGTTTTCTTGCAATCTATGGGTTTGCTTGGCACCTGCCAGTATCCGGAACGTAATTCCAGCACCGTGAGCAAATTTGCCCGTTGCAACTTATCAGCGGCGGACGGTATTGGTACACCTGTGTTCTGTTACTTCATCCAGGAGTCTAAAATCCACACAAAGCGGCACTTCTTGTGGGACTTCTTTCCCAGGAAAACAGGTCTATCCACCGGGAGAAATGGGCAATATGGACTTGGTCTCGAACCGCCATCGGTAGACCTTCAGTAAATGGCCTCGTTAACAACTGCCGTCGTTATTTTTGATCCAACTCTCGTAGTACCCTATCCAGCAGTCCTTGCAGAGAGGCAGCAAACACGGGTGGATCCGCTTCTTGTCCAAGTCTGGTCGCCTTGAACCGCCGCATGGCCTCCTGATAGTCGGTCTAGCTGTCAAACGCAGCCATCAACACCTCCCTCGCAGCGACTCATTCCAGCTTCGCAGGGTCTCTGCGCTGCGTTCAGAACTGCTTTCGCCCTGCCCTTCACCAGCGTCCGTAGGGCAGCCGGCTTTCCACGGTCAGTTTTGACTTCGGCCACGTCCTCGAAATCCTCCAGGAACGACCGGACGTCTACATCTTCAAACGGCTGTTGTCAGGGTATCTTCATCCTGGCGTTCGTCATGGCATCGATTGTTGTGAACGCAAAAGACGCTTGGCCTGCGAAGTTGTTTATCACATGAAAAACCTTACAGGCTATGCTAAAACGTAGGACCACGAACGCATACACTCATTTGCACACTTTAAGAGCCAGTGTAGCTGGCCTCCTGCTTCCTTTATGTTGCCGTCACAAACTTGTGACGTAGTACCCTGGTCGGTAGATTTGGAACCATCCACTGAGACTAAGGTTCGCAATTGCATCTCGGCTCTCAAACGTAATAGGGCTGCTGGTCCAGATGATATCGTGCCGGCACTTTTCGAAGAGGAAAGGCGTTAGTAGAAGCCTTGCCTCAGCTGTTTCAACTTGTGTGGACGACGGAGACCATACCTCCGTGTTGGGGTCACTCGATAGTAGTTTCCATATTTAAAAAAGGAGCCCGGGGCTCTTTTGAAAACAATAGGGGGATTAGTTTGACCACAGTCATTTCAAGGGTTCTGGCATCCATTATACATCGCCGACTCACTGCAGCTCTTGAGGTAAACGTTATGGAAGAACAGGCAGGGTTTCGCCTTGGGCGGGGTTTTATAGATCACATTTTTACCCTGCGTCAAATTCTGGAGCAACGTCATTTGTACCGCCGGCCAACAATCGTCGTATTTCTCGATTATAAAAGGGCGTTCGATTCGGTGGATCAATCCATACTTTTAAGGTCGCTTAAACGTAGGGGTATACCGACCAAGTAAGTGAACATACTCTCAGCGCTTTATTTCAACATTCCAGCTCATGTTACGGTTTACGGTCTCCGGAGCTGCGGCCCTCGCGACTGACAGAGTCGATGGCTTGAAACAGGTGAGATGGCGGCTAACCGAGCTCAGTGACGTGAATGTTTTCATTGTTTGGCCGAGATGTCTGTGAAGTGAGTGTATTCAATGACGCGGGGCAGTGAGAGTCGTAAGGAAAGCTGTCTTGCTGATGACGGCTAACTTTCACCCACAGCTCGGCTGTTTGTTTGCAATGTGTAGGCTCCTTCGTGTTGTATGTTTGAATGTAGACGTAGCTATTTTTAGTAGTTAGGTCGTCTTCCTCTCTCTCTTTTTCTTCTCTTCCTATGTAGGTTTTTTTCCCTCATGGTTGTGTGACAGTTAAGCATCAGTGTGAACCACTGATGTATTGCTGTCTATGATGATGATGATTCACAACGGGCATAAACCGGACCAGAAGATGCTGCGGCTGGGATCGTCACTCACTGCAACAGTGACCTGGAAGTAAAACGGACTAAAAGTGGGCAAAACCAGGTTAAGCGGAAGAACTAGAAATGGTACGAAGACGCGCACGCGGTTGATTACGGCGAACTGTTTCGAATAACGGTTCTAGCCATTAATCACGGTGACCTCAACCGGCGACACCTACACACTTTATTCAGTGGAACAGGCATGGCCTTTCCTGCTCAGTCGCCGCTTGTCCACCACACAGTTTTTACCTACCTGTTTTGTTTCCTGTACATGCCTGGTGCGGTAAATGCTCACCTGACGTGCTGAGCACCTGACCCAACTGTCGCAGACTGTGTAATGCGATTAACTGACTAGTGGATGGTGTGTCCAGGACGTTCCGAAATACGAGCACGTGAATAGCAGCATTGTTCACGCGATCAGTCTATTTGATGTGGGCTCGTTGGCTGGATATCTCAAAGAGAATCTCGACTCTTATATTACCGTAAAACTGGGACGAATAAAGACAAAGGCAAGTAATTTCCTCCAACAATCTCGGCAAAAAGGACTTCGTCATAGATTAAACTCTGTCCACTTTTTGTGTCATTATGGAGATAATCTTACATTTGTATTGAAGTCATGAGAGGCTTCCTGTGGTCCGGATTTTGCCTAATCTGATGACATTTTCTCGATTCGAATTCGACGAATTACTGTACGTGTAAGGCATGCCATGTAGTAATCGGGAACGAAACCACCGCACAACGTGAACTGTGCATGGATGAGTACCTAAGTACACACACCGTCCTTTTGTCCGATTTGATTTAACTGGACGAGGTTAAGCAATACTCGGAAACGGATGCAGATAGCTGCAGAGATTAAGGCATCAGTTGGGATAATTGTTCAGAACGATAGCCAAATTAACCAGACAGTTAGAATCGACATAATCACACGTAGGAATAAACGAAAACTAACATGGCTACCCGGACACCCCCCAATTATCGCCGGTTTTTAACTTAACCTCATTCAGATAAAACGAGCTGAACGCGACGAGTAGACGATATATGCGGTCGTCTGTGTATGTATGTATGAAACCGACGTAGCAGGTTTGAGCGAGACAAGCCTCGCGTACCAAGGTAAGTTGAACGGAGCAGGTGCCGGTTACCCTCTATTGAATAGGTTATTCGGCAAACGGTGCCCGGGAGCATGGTGTCTGTTCGCGTAACTCCAAGACTAGGGCGGCGTTCGCTAATCTGAAACACTCATGGCGACAGACAGGTATCTCTGTGAAGCTTAAGGGTCGCGTATATCAGGCAACAGTGAGGGCTGTATTAATTTACGGCAGGGAAACCTGGCTTCTCAGGGTAGAGGACGTGAACTGTCTTCAGGTGTTTGACCACCGATGTCTGCGTCCAATCGCTCGTATCGGGTGGCACCAGCGAGTAAGCAACGAGGGGGTTAGAAAGCAGATGTTTGGCACTGGTTGTCGAACGAGTTCTTTTGTTCACGCACTACATTTGCATAGACTTAGATGATTAGGTCATGTATTAGGGATGGCCGCCACATCATGCACTCTTTGCCGACGCTTCGGCCGATTGGCGTAAGGTGCGGTGGACAGATGATGGCGGCTAACCGAGCTCAGTGACGTGAATGTTGTCGTTTGAAAGGTGTAGGCACCATACTGTTGTCTGTTTGAATATAGACGTAACTATCCTTAGTAGTTAGGTCCCTTTCAGTCCCCGTCTTATTTCTCCTCTCTCTATACAAGGTTTTCTTTTTTCTTGATTGTGTGGCAGTTAAACATCAGTGAGAACCACTGATGTATTTTTGTTTATGATGATATTGGTCTCTCAGTCGCTCATCACATCAGTGTTTTGATGATGGGCGAACCGCACGGCACCAGCAATCGAATGCTGTCTCTCTGGTCTTTTACCCTTTCCTTTCTTCAGTTTTGTTGGCACATTCTACGATGCATGGTTTGCCTGTTCTTTTCGTATTCCAACCAGCATTTTGTTTTTCATCCTTTATCCTCTTTGGAATGCACTAACATGCACTCCTTTGCTGAAATCCTTCTCGTACTACGTTTCACATATCTTCTCAGTTTAAATCTTGTCATTGCAGCCTCTCTCTTTCTGTTTATTTTCCGAGAGATAACGGTTTCCTTTTCGTGCTAGCCGATGAATTGGTCGGCTGCACACAAAGGCCTTATTCACACACTTACTGATCTTATTCCTTCGAGTTTACACTGAATATGTGGTATGTGGGTGGAACCGCAGATGGTGCGGTGCAACCCACTTGCGGTGATAATTAAAGCGCAAGCATCCTTTGGCTTCGGTCATTCGGACAAGCTAATTCGTTCCGGTTGCCGCCAACCATGTCTAGTCTTGTGACTACTACTTACTGCGATACACGATGTGTAAAACGGAATTAAGTCAGTTGGTGTGATTAATTTTTCACAAGAAGGGAGGAGACCTAACACGCAAAAGGTTATACGTTCAAACAGTTGAGTATCGTGCTAGGGCACAACGGCATTCACTGTCTCACTTCAGTCTTCTTTAATTAGTAAATATCACGCATCACACCGCTGAATATGATTTAATATTAAATCGGACCGCTTGCATTTCAGTAGTATCAAAACATGTGTTGATCCAAATACGTTTTTTCGGTTGGTTTACATTTTTGCCTTAAAATCTTTTTGGTAGCTCAAGTATAAACGAAGAAACAGTTCGATGGAGTTACCCCGAATTGAAGGCCTGGATGGGTCGTGTGAATGGATCGCCATCAATATGGGTAGGTTTGATGAAGCAATTGCTCTGATGCTCAGAATTTCTGTAATATCTGCCTGTATAAAAGATGTCTTTCATAAAACTCACCGTATTCATCGCCCTTGAGTAGCGTTCGACCGAAAGTCGTAGTAACGTTATAGTGTGTATCACCCATGCTACAATGAACTAGGCATAATACTGACGTTCACCATGTATTAAGTTGTCATTAAGTATTGCTGTCCTAACTAGCACAAGAGATAGGTGTCTAAAGCGCGGCACGCAGACTGAGATTCACAAGAGCCTCGGTAGAGGCTGACTTTGTTTTCGGCAAGAGCCAATACTCCAGCAGGGAGATTCGGATGACGTTGCTTGTCATCCCTCACCTGCAGCTTCACGGATCGTATCCACGGAGTGTTGATCGTTATTACTACGCGGAAGCGAATATGAAGGGCGCAAAATTTGCGTCCGAACTTTGGGAAATTTTTCGGGTTATACCAATTTAACCTTCTTCAGCGTAGTGGTGGTCAACGCCTCATCTGTATACTGAATTAACCTGAGGAACACCAGATAACTCAGCCACTGGCATCAACGTGACAACGACTGAACAGAAAGAATGTGGGGTCCAAAAAGTTATCAGAGAGAAACAGATGGACTGGGCACACAACACTGGTCTCCTGTTCAGGGTGGCTTCACTACTGGCAGTTCAGTTATCTGATGTACACTGAAGGGGCTGATCAGGTTGAGGTTGTGATGCGCTGTTAGGACGTCTCGTAAACGGTTACATGGGGTTTCTCGTTATCTTAGTTGACCATTTACCCTTTTACGTTTTGAAGACCACGTGCGCACCGATGGATGACGCTCGAGACGGAATGGTCAAACAAATCTCATTTAGCACTTACGAAACCTATTTCTTGGATCAGTAACAAAGCACACAACTGAGCAGCAGGATTCATGTAACTCAAAGGTTAAACAACTCCGTGCAATGCTCGGTATCTTGCTGATTCATCTACATCATCATGATAACAGCCATGAGCCTGACCAAAAGATACTGTGGCTCGGGCCGCCGCTCAGCTCAACAGTGACGTGGAATATCGTAGAAGGAAACGTTACTTAGAAAGTCAAGAGTTAATAACAGGAGACTAAGAGGACGAACTAAAAATGGTATGGATACAGGTACGCCATTAACTGCGACACATCGCCATCTAGGATAGCGTTTCTAACCAGCGGTGTGAATGATCACGAGGACCCCATCCAGGCAGGCGACACCTACCCACTTTGCTCAATGGAGCAGTCAAGGTCTTCATATTTCGTGACCACGTTGTTGGTTGACCACCACGTGGTTTTACCCAATTGTTGGTGGTCCCAGTATATAATGCCCGGTACGGTAAGTGATCAGATGACATACGGAGTACGTGACCCAACCATCTCAAGCTGTGCAACGTAATTAGTTGATCGTAATTGGTTGATCGCGCATCCCGA
>LUCH01006041.1:0-18946 GCA_013368495.1 Paragonimus heterotremus | reverse complement strand
TATCAGATGCGTTAGTGTTATTGTCGAGATCCAATGCCAACATTGTATGGTCGTATATTGTTATTTCGATCACATTTTCGGAACGCCGCAAAATATAACACTCAGGCTATAGAATGACGTAATTCACCTGAAAAATTGCAATGAGCGCATTCGTATGACTTGAAAAAGTTAGCTAACGCCAATGACGGGTTGTTTTCGCGGAAAGGGTGGAAAATTTTTCATCGCTAAACCATTACCTTTGACATTTGTCGGATGTAATCAAATTTTTCCATTAAGATGGCATATTTACGATTGATGTCCGATGGGTTATTTGTCTGAACTTTCGATTTTAAAACTTCTAAAAATATTTAAGAAACAGACTCACTTCAGGTTGACCGCTTTCCCTTCTGAAAGACCTTCAAACTGAACCTCGTAAAACGGATTATTGCCTTCCGGTTGCTAGCGATTAGAAGTAGATCCCATTGATCACATGGAAGCCGCATTTTTAGTTCCCTCCGGCCTGTGTGAATTCGGAACCATGCCGTTCAGTTTGGCGAATGCGCTAGCCACCTTCCATTGGTGAATGCAACATTTGGTGCGTGATCTAATCCCTAAACAGTTCCTTGGTCTATTTAAATGATGTGATCAACCACGTAGGACATATTGGTATACATTGGTGCGACTTATCCTACGTCCTTTCCGAACTAATTGGGGTAGGATGGAAGTTAAATCTAATGAAATGTTCTTTAACGCAAACTGATGCGAAATATCCAGGACACGTCATCTCCAGAGCCGGTGCGGGTTGTGATTCCGAAAAGGTGCGTAAAGTGAAATAGTGGCCAACTGTTGTGAGTGCTGACGAGGTCCGCAGTTTCCTTGAAATGGCTTCTTATTATCGACGATTTGTTCCGGGTTTTTCTCACGTGGCTAAATCCTCAATGACGTTGATTGAGAAAGGACGTTTGTTCGAGTGGTCTGGGAAGTGCAAACAGTCGTTTGGCCGGCTAAAAATGCATCGTGCACCGCCCCTATTCTAGGTCTACCGGATACCAAGGAAGGCGCGAAAGTGTTTATCCTGGACACGGACGCTAGTGAAGCCGCCGTGGGTCTGTAATGTCCCAATTAGATGATAACGATGTACAGCGCGGCATTGCTTACGGAAACAGAAATCTTAACAAAAGTGAAAGGAAGTATTGTACTACTAGAAAGGAGATGCTAGCCTTGGTGCATTTTGTCAAACGCTTTCTTCGTTATCTCCTGGGAAGTCACTTCTTGGTTCAAACGGGCTACTCGCCTCTTCAGTGGTGAAGAACTTTCAAAGATCCAGAGGGGCAAGTTGTTCATCGGCAAGAATTTTACAGGAGTATGACTTCAGTGCAAACACAAGCATGGATTACGCCAATGAAACGCTGATGCTTTGTCTAGATGACCGAATCGTAGTCGCGGAGATTGCCTGTCATGCTCGACTGGTTACTCTACGATGATTACTGTTAAACCGGGGTCGGTTAATAGATGGGCTATCATCCATAGCAACGACGCTTATCTGTGAATCATATACAATTGAATGAAAGAAGGTGGTCCACGTCTGACCACCGAAGAGATGGCAGGATGTAGTTGAGAGGCGCGCTGGTTGTGGTCGTTGTAGCGCCATTTCTAAATAGCCGATGATACTTTTTACTACCAATACGGCCCTGAATATGAAGCCCAAATTGTACCGCTCGAATCAGCTATTCGCATGGTCTTGGAGGGGTCTGATGAGAGGTTGGAACATGCGGGTCAGAACAAATTGGAAACAGCTGCGAAGCAGCGTTTCTGGTGGCCTCACCAACGAAGGGACGTCAGGAATTTGTGCGGTAATTGTGACCTGTGTGCACAACTTTAAAGCCCCCAGAGACGGCAGTGTCCATCGTAGCAGAACACGTTGACGGGATACCCGAATGAGGTAGTAGAATTTGATGTTATTGGGTCACTACCGGAGACCAGTCGGGGAAACAGACGCATCCTAGTGATGATAAATTAACTTACCAATTGGTGCAAAGCCGTGCCAGTTCCAACAGTAATTTGCACAACAACCGCCAAATTCATCTTTCGCCGCTGGATTTCGCGCTGGGATGCTCCAACTCAGCTGCATTCTTATCAAGGATTAAAATTTAGATAATGCGTTGATGCATAAAATTTGTAAAATATCAGAATTAGGGAAACGAGGACAAGTGCCTATCACCCACAGGCAATTGTGCCGTGGAGCGCGTCAATCACACGCTGGAATCTCCCTTAAAGGCTTTAAGGAATTGAGAAAACACCAGATCGTGGGACGAAGCCGTTTCTCATTGATTGCTTGCATACCGTGTCAAAGTCCACTCCTCTAAAGCGCGGTCACCACATTGCCTATTGACAGGAAATGATATGCGGCTGCCATCTGATTTGCTTGTTTCTAGGTTGTTGCCAGACAACTTGCTGACTTCGGATTGCTGCATCCAGTTAGGTGGAGGGTTGATTAGGGCATATACCCTAGGGCGTGAACACCTGAGAACGGCCCAACAGAGGCAAAGGGATTATTATGATAAGAAGGCATAGGGGAGCCCCCTACAAGCGAGCGATAGAGCCTGGCTACGTGCGGAAGCTCCGCAGATCGAAGTTCCCCGTAAATTGTTTCGTGAACGGAAGGGAACACATGTTGTGCATGAGATAATCATCGAATCCACCTGTACCATACGTGATGCCAACGACGATCGGTCTGGGTTCACAATAGTACACTTCAGTCGGTGGAAGATGGATACGGCAGGACGAGATAGACCAGTTAACGTACAGGATGTGAAATTGTCTCAAGAGTGCATTGTATCGCCGAAAGGCGGACTGTCAGCAACACTGCGGCTTGTGCTTTAGACAGGAGGGAGTGATGTAATAGCATGTAGTGCGCCACCATTTTGTTTGGTCACATGTGCTCCCTTCCAGGTCCTCGAACAGGCAGACTGGCCACGTCCACGTACCGGACTGAGGGAGATGACCACCCAAAGGCCGAGGTCAGCGGTCAGTGAGCATGAGGTCACTTCTGATAGGTGGTTTGTTTCCGGACCGTGGAGTCCCCTGTATGTATATGGATACGGACACGGTGTGAATTGAATCTTCTCCAGTATGTGTGTCGTGCAACACGTTTCTCGTTGACTTGTGATTTTTTGCGTAATGTAGACCTTATTATGCTTTGATTACGAACGTTCAGCATTGTGTGTGCCATCGCTCGTGACTGACTCATTTGAGTATTACACATACATTTCCGGCTTGCTCGCGCATTTGGCGGTCGGATCTTAAACTTCCCAGCTGATTTCGCACATCAGTGCCATTTACCGCTGGTTAAAACCTATTGTAATGGTCGCAGACTGTAGGTTCGTTGTGTGCATCTGGAGAGCGTTAATTTAGCGCACTTACTCTAAAACTGGTGAGTCTGCATATTTTACAATATTTTTTGCAGGTATTTCTTTTTCTGACTTCAGCTAATAATAATTTTTCATATTCTTATCTAACCCTATTCTCTGCTATTGTCTGCATTATGCAGGAACATATTTTCAGTTTGCCATACGCTTCCGTCAGTATTCTGATCGCGCCATTTAGGAGTACTCCTTGAAGCTGGTTTGCAAAGTCGAAGACCAATTTTGCGTTGCAAACTGCAACCACGGAACTAACGAAGTCCCCTTAAGTGATCGTTGCTGATCTGCCTCACGTCACTGACGAGGTAGCCAACACGTTGGAGCTGCCATAGTTCGTTTTATGTTATCACTATTCTTAACAGATTCGACCCACACCGTAAACTGGAGTCATGGCGACATTAGCCGGGGTCAGAGAAACAACAAAACACTCGCCAGCTCATGTTATGTCGGTTCGTGAAATGTGAGCATTGGCTAAAACGACACCCTACAGTAACCCTAACGCTTCCTCAGCTCGTTTAAATGTGTGAGCATCAAGACTGTAACAGCTTACATATAACGAACTCTAATAGACACTCAATGAGTGTGGTATAGGGTTAAATTTCACCCTGTAGGACAACTGATAGAACTTTCGCTCTCTCCTCACAAACCGTATTGCTGGGAGGACACACGCCAGTCAGCGTTACATCCCAACGAATGTAAGATGGGATAAGCATGAAACGAAAGAATATATATTTTGTGAAGGATGTTAACAAACTAAGCTTCTTTCCGTTTGTTCGTCCAGGTCCACTATTTGCTTTGCTGACTCAATGCCAGGAGCAATCTGCTATGAGCACACTGAAAAATAAAATCTTACATTAACAGTGAAATCGTTTCCTTCGTCAATCCACGCGCCGCCAACCCTCATTTCGATCTTTGGCTCCAGGAAATTACTTTTTGATTAGGCGATGTACGTTACCTTCTAGCTCCGAGGAATTATTGTGTTTGTCAAGGAGGATGCTCACAGAAATGATAGACAGTGTGAATAATACCTATAAACAAGGGCTTCACACAACTGATTATCCACCTAGCGAACCCTATTATTGATATCCGCACGGTTCATCTCATCGCTGACTACGTTTCCCAAAATGAAAGCGCAGATATTTCGCACGCACTAGGCTAATGTTCCGTCATGCTGAACGTTTGATAACATGCGGGTCTCAAAGTGTGGTTAATGAGGATAGCGTCATCTCACCATCTCTTCTAGTATGCCGGTGACTGTAGCTTTTTTCGAATCTTTTTCACTGTCTTCCGGTCTGTCAAGGAGAATGTATTTTGAATGGCGTTCGAATTGGTCTATCAATGAATGTAAAAACTGTGGACGGGGCTGGGAAGGTGGAAGATAAACAATAATGAATAATACCAAGTGTGGCGTCGATCAGTATCATACGGTCGTCAAGCAACTTAGTAGTTTCCTTCAAACGCATCATCTGAATGTCGTAGCGATGCGTTCTTCGTTTTACATAAATTTCCAAGTCCTTGTTGGTGTAGACAAAACAGAAGAATGGGCGCATTATCTCTGAAAATACGATTATAATCCCAAATGTCTAGTAACCCTTGTCCCGGTTGGCCAACGTTCACGTGCGACGTTGCTCCGAGAAAACATGAAGTGGGACAACAATGTGGCTTTCCCGCTGACTACGTTCAATTATTTCATAAGGAAGTACAAAAACAACCTTCCGGCGTGTATCCTTGGCGAAGTTGCGGCCTTTGAAACGTCGCTTTCGGGGGAAGGTACAACGCGTTTACGTCTAACTATGTGCAGATGTAAAGAGGACGCTCACTTGGTTCTTTCTTGTGTGCTGGCAATACAGCGCAATTAACATTCGTAGAACTGAATTTTGATCCACGTCCTGCCTTCCGTTCTACTTTTTTGCTTTATGATAATTTTCTTCGACAGTAGTGAAACGCTGTAATGGAACGTATCAGCGTTCCTCATAATACGAAATTCTTGCAACTAAAACTTGCCCACGGGTGACAGTGTGAGAAAATAACTTCATTGCTTTTCAGTACCTTTTTGTTGGTCAAGCAGCCACCGCGGCCCCCAACAGCCATGCGTAGCTAATAACTGCAACCTCCCTTGTCTTCGAAAGTTCAACAATGTGATGCATGAGTCATTCAAACACTGCAGAGTTCGTTTGTTCCAGTATGGGTTTCTAGTATCAGTGACGTAACATAAGTTATCAGTAATTACGGATTAGAAAGGTTGATAAAATTCGATGTAAACTGTGAAAGAGGGGAATGATGGCGAACTCGTCCTTAGTAGAGTTGAGGACGCATTTACATATAATAAAGAACAACGACTTCATCTTAATTGTGGTGGGTGTGACCGAAACCCGATAAATGTACAGATCGGATAGTGGGAGGCATGGAGGCAGAAACCACGCACGCGTACGAAGGGTTTACTGCGCATCAAGTATTTCTACTCCCGTGAATGTGGTGAGATCTTTTGTTTGTCAAAACAGGATTGTCCGGGGACACGCAATAAATATATTTACTGGAACACATTCTGAACCTGCCATGCTGCATTTCAATTTGATTACAAAAACTGGTGGCATCCATCGGTGCATCGCTGCAATGTACGTGGGTGAGAAGGGAGCATTCAGAGGTTTGAGTGTGCACTTGATTAGCGGGCTCTTTCTGTTCGCATAACCAGACGTAGGATGCTATCCATGAAGCTTTGAAAATAAGGTGTCCGATAAATGTGTAGCGGTCTAAGCAGCTGCACATCATCGCATGTGCGCATGAGACAATATATACTGTAAACAAGTTGATCATCCTCATACAAGTGGGCAAACTGACCCAATAATTTGATAAACAACTACCAGGTACGATCAATCGATTACCCCATACTCGGAGGGGGTGTTACGTTAATGGAAAGAAAGAGGTGTAGGACGTTCTCATACATGGGGAATGAACGCATAACCACGGGGCCAAGATGTGACAGAACCACCCGAATCTCACTGGCCTTGAAACGTTCAAAATGGATAAGCATACCACATTTAAGGTGGGAGTCGATAGGTAAGTGTAGAAAGGATGCCTCTGGTTTGACCTCAACATCCCGCTGCATACTGCTAGATAGACACAAACCTAAGCGTTTTTCTGAGACGCAAATATAGAACAACCTTTCAGTGACACCACGGAAGAAGTGCATCGGGTCAAGTGGGAAATCAGAAACCATATCCGAAGACAGTTGATGTAAATTGGTGTTTCCAATGTGATGCTTCATGTGGCGTTTATCTAGGAAACACCAGTCAATGTGAATGCTGTGGGATGTTAAGGGGGACGACATCCGTCGGGAACTGTAGCAAACGCCCTTTTGTACACGCTACTCATTGCCGTAGTAATCCTTGTGACGTTTTGGTTTGCCTGATGTGGCTGCGAGCTGTAGCGCAGCAAATAACACATTGAGTCTTCACATGGAGGGTTAAATTAAGGTCATCCAGCCTCACATCCGTAAGGCTTATTTTCTTTATCTCGGGCACTATCAGTCGCGGATAATACTTAACGGGATTAGGGCACCCGCGACTGCGATGCAAGCCGATCGCAAATGAAGCATTTCTGGAAGGGTGCACAATGTGACCGAATATTGGCCATTGCTATGTAATGTGTTCGCCGCTGGTGAAACGTTCACGGTGGTTCACGGTTCACAGACAGGTCGGCATCCCGGCTTGCACACAACATCCATTAGTAATCACTGTTTTGTACAAACTCCGAGTATTGCGTAGTGTGCCAGGATCGCGTGGTAAATCAGGAACTCAGGGCATCAATAAAACCAACAGTAACTTCGAATCGGTAGATGCAACCGATCTGGAGTAGAATGAGAACAACCGGATGGCCCCTGAAACACTCGATACTGTGGGTGACTGACTGACATACATAAATAATTGTGTTATCGAAGCACATACCGCTGGAGATGACATTTTCATCAACAATGCCCGATCCAGTGGCACATGCCTCGCTAAGAGCAGCAGCTGCGATATTTGAACCACTTATTACAAGTTCACGCGATATTTCTGCATTGTAACACGAAAAAATCCCGCAATATCTAGCGTCCACGCTGCACTGATGTAGGTTGTATGGGGTCCTCTTTCATCCAGCATGGTACACACCCTTCGTCTGGAACCTGCGATCTATCTCTTTCACGTTTTACAGTTTGTTGATAGTCGGTCAACTGTACCATCGTTTCGATTTACACCTTTCTATTACTCACGTTAATGAGAGCAACTTGTGCGGATTACGTGTTTCACTTGTAGATAAACAGCTGTTAATAAGCATGGAATAACGAAGTCGAAGACAGGGAGTACCTTTAACATATTTGCAGATATTTTAACTGAGACCTAGGTGACGACAGGCCGCAAACGATACGATGCGGTCAGACCTACCACGCACGAAATAAATCACACTGCAAACGTGCGCTAGCTCGAAGCATTAAATGGAACAAATGTGCGCAGGATGGCGGTGGTCAAGGGCGCTTGTAAACGAAACGCCGTGAATGTATCATGTTGTAAAACATTTTTGCATTCGTTTGCCTACAGCGATGAGTGTGGCAACTAAAAATTCCCATTCCCATCCGATTAACTAGTTGTGAGGCCGACTGTTGGCCTAAAATCGGTCAACACGTTGGAGTCGACTAGGTGTTTGTTGGGTTTACGTTAGATTCGATTGTGTTATCCTGCAGCACGAATGTGTTTCGAAAAAATAAGAATTGTTTTTTTTGCACGTAAAATTCTTCCATTCTCTTCTTCGTTTGTCTTGTTTGTTAATTCGTAGTGTTTTCTAATAAATGATCTAATGCTTACTTATCTTTTCATTCTAGAAACAGAATCACATATAAGGATGAGTTTTCGCTGTGGCAGTGGCCAAAAAACCTAACCGTTGACACCGATTTTCTGGAGCAGTTTGATCCACCAGCCTACGCACGACACCGTCGACTAGTGGATTGTGAGACGAGCCTGTGTGTTGTCGGAATTCTGAATAACGTGCTCTCGATTGGGCTCGCTCATCGGCCTACCATCACGACCCCTTACTCCTCTCTATTTGAGCAACCCCCATCGTGTTTAAGCGGTCAACCTTGCCACTGCCAGCAACTGGAGCAACACGGAGCTTCATCGTCGCGTCTGACCCGCGGATGTTTGCTGAAGCTTCTCGTTCACCGCTGGATAAACTGGAGATAGCACGCACTGATTTGGAGCACACATTCGAGTTTGGTTTCTTTCGCCTATCGGATAGAGCCTGCGCCCCGCCTCTCCATATGGCGGCAAAAACATCAGGAGACTGGCATCCACGTGGAGGTTATCGCGTGCTCAGTAATACCGTGATCCGCGATGGGTACTTCATGCCGCATATTCAGGAGATCACGGCTAGCATCAAGGGCGCCCACGTGCTATGGAAGCTTGATCTGTTTCGCGCCTATCACCAGACCACAGCTTTTGCCGACAATATCGCGAAGATAGAAATGGATGTAACAAACGGCCTAATAGAATTCCTGTGCCCGCTCTTTGATTTCCGGAAGGCAGCCCAAACATTTCGGCGATTTTTCTGCTGCCATAAAACGCTTGGACTCTGCCCATCCTTATGTCAACGTTCTTTTGGTAGTAAGCTCTTCCTCCGGAGGACACCAGAACCATCCACCATTGTTGTTCGAACGACTTGCGGCGTACAACGTCACTACCACTTTGAGTGAATGCCTCTCCGGTCGATCAGCTGAGTTGAGTTGAGTTCCTGGGGCATCATATTAATCAGCGTGGCATTCGGCAGCTGACCGACAGAGTACAAGCGGTCCGCAACTTTCCCCGCCCTACAGTGCTTGTTGTCAGCATAGATAACTATTACAGCCAAATGATCCGCATTTTGCGCAACTCATGAAAACCTAGACCTACCTACTCCCTGACTGTACCAACATAAACGTTTGGTTGTAAGATTCAACCATCGACCGGTTCAACTTCATCAAAAACGCGCCAGTCGGTGCAATGATGTTGCGCCATTTCGGCGTCAACTCTTCCACCAGAACAGCCACAAACACACCTGTCAAAGTTGTTGATGCCGTGTTCCGACAGTTCGCCGATGGACTTTGGATATTGCTTTCACTTTTCTCTAGACACCTACTACCCGCAGGAACGAGGTACAGCACGTTCGGTCGTGAGGTCCTTGTTATCTACTTGACCGTTCGTCAATTTAGATACGCAATCAAAGGTCGCCAGTTTGTGATTTTCACGGATCACAGACCGTTGGTGTCTTCCATTATTTTTCCAAACGCTACTGTCCCCAAAGAGTGCGCCATCTGGACTTCATCTCGCAATTTCCGAGGGATGTGCGTCAGGGCTCTGGCGGCGACAAGATTTTGGCTGGTGTTCCGTCGCACTTATCAGCAGTTGTTGAACACAATACCATCGACAAACAAGTTGTGGTTGATGTACACTGTACGAAGAACCGTTTCCGTGAAATTTGCTAGCAGTCGTCATTGCGCCCAGCGGACCTGTCGTCGCCGAAAGCACTTGGGACGACATTGTGCTATACTTCCGCTGGCCAACCCGTCCAGTATTGTCTCGGAGATAACGGCATCGCGTTTTCGGCGTCCAACATGGAATAGGCCATTCCGGCATCCGGATCACGACAGAACTTGTTTCTGATAGGTATGCATGGCTCACAAAACGATCCTCCCACGTTGAGACGGCCTTCCATAGCCTGTCAGCAAGCTAAGTTTCACCGCCACCTACCGACTTCGATTGGCCGATATCCCTCAATAGCATCCCCACCCGCGCATCTCCACGTCGTTTTTGTAGGTCCTTTGTCATCTGTCAACGGCGCGGCCTATATCTTAACGGTGATAGATTGTTCAGCGCGATGGCCGGAGGCTGTCACTATGTTTAGCGTCCACTAGGATCACGCATTCCTGAAGTGCTTGGTATCATCTTACTTTTGTTCAGCTACGATAACAACCAACCTTTGTCCCCACTTCAGCAGCCGCTCGTTTGCGGCAGCGTTGAAGTTGTACGTACGCACAATGTTGTCTACAACCCGGTTGCGAATGGCCTGGTCAAACGTTTTCGTGAACAAGCAAAACCAGTCCTCGCCGCCGTCGATACAGTCCCTTGGACGGAAGTCTTGCTGACGGTTGTGCTGGACGTCTGCGCGTTCATCAAAGACAGGCTTCCTTGCTTCCAACGCCGAACTCCTTTACGGCAAAGCGCTCTGTCTTCCGGATGATAAGTTCTCGTCCGCCACAGACGCACGTTTATATGATGTTTCCCAGGTTGAGCAGCTTGCCTCACTTGCGCGCCACTTCCACGTAGTGGACACAAGTGAACAAGGTTGCGCGGTATTTATTCCTAAACACCTCCATGACTACACACATGTTTGGTCGCGTAAATGGTTCACGATGTCCGCTCGAACGACTTGACGGAGGTCCCTTCAAGGTATTTTAAGGTTAAGACCGCTCCTATGCACTTCAGCTTCACGGCACTCCGAACACAATTAGTCTGTTCACTTTGAGAAGACTTAAGAGGCCTCTACTGCTTCCACCAGGCAGGCAACCGCCTCCGGGTGGCCCTGTCCAAGTGCATCATAATCAGTAGACGCCGTAACTCCGAAGACGATGACGGTAGCACCCGCCGTAACGCGTTAGTCTCACAAAGTGAACTGGCCTAAACGTCTCATAGAGGACTGGTGTTTGTTGTGTCTCGTTTTGCTTCAGCCGAAGGCGAAAACCAAAAAGCCGCAAACGATGTTAGGAAATACCAAAGTAATCGTGAACTCGTTCGAAGATTATCAAAGAGGCCTCCGGTTTCATGCCCTGGTTGCCTGCGGTCAGCGGCCGAGTTTGACATTTGTATATACACTCCAACCCATCCATTTTGCTCATGGTCTTCTACGAGCTCACATCCGGGGTCGACTGGAAGTTGCAACCCGATCATGGTCCTGCAACTAGTGGGTTCAACCCGAGTCTGCATCCCTCAAACCATTTTTCCCTCACTCGTGCCGACATCGCTGGACAGGACGCCCAGGTAAAAGTTTGCTGAGATGTGCTGGAATCAATAATCCCCCATCTACGGGGTCTGAGAATTGTAGCACCAACAGCTCGCCGGCGCATCATGAACTAGAACAGGCCAAGGGTGGCTGGTCACAGTTTAATCCCACGTTGGTGAGAAGGTCGCGTCCGCGGTACCCTTCTGGAGTGGGGACGTGAAATAACCAGGAGATAACGTCGGTGTACTTGCTGTAAATTTCTTCCCTGATTACTGCTCACATTGTACACATGATCGTAAAAATACTTGCCTACTGTTCGCCAGCTGCATACGGCCGCTTTTGTTTGTTTCCATATTTGTCGGGAACGCGCGTCAGTGACGCAACACAATCTGCTGGCTTGCCTGCACGCTTGACGTTTGGATCCTAAACTTCCCAGCTGATTTCGCGAATCAGTGTCATTTACCGCCGGTTAAAACCTATTGTAATGGTCGTTGACTGTAGGTTCGGTTTCTCCTAGTAATTCGTACTCCTTTACTGTTTAGTATTCGTTGTACTTGCCCGTGGAGCGTTAAGTCAGTTGACGTGTGCACTAAAAGACCACTCAGAATGCAAACCAGTGACGTCAGGAAAATAAACGTTACCGTTGATGCTGCTCGCAGTAGCTTTTCCTTGGTGAACTTGGATGTTCAGTTTCTGGGTGCAGTCAATGTGCAACAGTGATTAGAGTCAGTTAACACTTTGCGGGATGATATGGTATCTCCTCTTGTCAGTCAAAACTTTGGATTAAACAGACCCAAACCTTGGAGTCTGCTCTGAAATTTTAGGCTCCGGAGGCCCCCCACTCGCTATATCTGTCCAGACAACAAGGCATCGCCACAGAAATGAGAAGGATAAGCTTGAACACTTATTTCTAATAACTCCTATAGCTGATCAACTGGAACGAAATTTGCAGGGGTCAGGCAGCCTATCGTAAGGTTGATGAATTTGGAGGCATTAGTCGCCTCGCGTGCAGTCATCCTGCAATTGGCGGAGTGACCTGGTTCCTGGGTAACAATCGGCTTCAAGTCATTGTTTCGTGCAGATAAGCAAAGTCTAACATTATTAAGGGGATACGGGGTCGCACTGTTATGATAAAGACGTCGGACTTTACACCTGGCCGCATTCAGCATTATTTTGTTCAACCCAAATCAGTCGCGCAGCGTGTAAAGGTTCGATCGTAGGTTAGTCTCACTGGAAGGTTCACGAATTACTTTCCAAAGCTCTGAACCGTCCGAGCGCAACGTGACGCCCGAAGATGAAAGCGACGATATTTCCATGATCCATAGGGTGAACAGCAGCGGTCCTAAAATTGACCCTTGTGGCTTCCCACACTAAATTTTTCGGATACTTAATTAAGTGCCATTGACTCAGACAGCAAAGACACGTCCACTTAGATAGGCTTTCAACCACCGCAACAAGTTAGCTACAATTCTGTATTATTGCGTTTCGCCTTTGTCTACCGTGTCCCAGGCCCTTGTGAACCCAACAGGATAGTGTCCATTGGCCTTCGAATCAACTGCCTTGGCCCATTTTTCACAGGCGGATGCATAACTGCATAGATGTATATGAGTGGCCCTGTCTGAAACCGTGCTGTTAATGAGTTTATCGTTCTGTTTATATGGAGTGGTTGTCGACCGAATGTCATTAACACCGCTTCCCATTGCTCTTGGAAAAATACTGACGGGTTCATTGGAAATTGACGGATTTCGAAAGAAGTGAAGCCAGGGTGTTTTTGGCGCCCGTTTCGAATATGGCACAGGGTGCCAGTGAGGTCAGCAATTGCTAGGTGCTACAAAGTGGGGGACAAGAAGTCGCAAGCAAGCTGTGGGTAGGTTGTTCAGAGGTTCTGTAGATGGAAACACGGTTACTAATACCTGTAAATATATACCAGCAATCGGTCCTCAATCAAACTGACTTAGAGATCACTCGTTGACGAGGTGAGTAAACGGTTCTACACCAGAGTAATAGTCGATTGAGCCCTCGGTTGTAGAAGTTAACCCTGTGGCATGTGATCACCATTGATAGCTAGGCGTTTCACGGTGCGCGAAATCGAAGAGTGAAGTAAAAAGTTCAAGGGTCAATGCAACTACTGTGACCAGCCGGTTTCTGTTCATGATCACGTGAAATTACCAAAAAATCGCAAGATGTAAGACGTAGTGAATAAGGGGGTTTATGCGCTGTTTCATATATTAAAAGTAAGTCATCCGAGAGGCGCTCTTATTATAGAAGAAACAGCTTAATCGAGAACAAACGCTCAAGTTAAGGAGGAGGGCACAGACCACGGACATTTGTTGTGTGTCGTTGGACGGCTTGTAGGCAGAGGATGATCTCACCTAAATACAGGGACGAGGCCAACGTGTTCATTTCTGGGAAATGGTGTAAAAATAAGGTGTAAATTGGAGTAATCAGTGCACTGTCAGCAGATCCAGGTGCTTTAAATGATGAATCTCGATGGGACGTGCAGAGTGAACCAAGGTAATGACGGTTGTGAAATAAGGAAAGTTTAATCGAAATAAGAACGTCCAGGTCCCGCTCGTTAAGTATCAGAACAACGGGTACGTCGACTTGATGGTGGGTTTGATGAACTGCGCATTAATTTGAAGAAACGAAGGAGAGTATATTGGCCGAAAACCAAGAATGAATAGTATGGGGACCAGGTTGCAAGATAGAGCGATCCTCAACAGAATCAGTGCGGTGCAATATGTTGATCTCAACCGCATAGAGTAGTTGGAACGCAGAAGGAGCGGAAGGTCGTTTATAACAAGTTGAGAAAGAAGGAGATCGGAGGCGCAACCTTGATGCAGCCCTAAAGGAGTTAGGCCAGGGGTTCCTGATGCGCTGTTCAATTGAATTTTGATGCTGATTAGACAAACAATGGCCTGTCAAGAGGCTAAGAAGGAGGCAAAACCAAAGTGAGCTGATTTCATAGAGTAGTAGTGTAACGTGCGGTCGAAACCAGCAAGCGCGCACAGGTTGAATTTGAATCGGGTAACGGAGCGTGCTGCTGTGTTGTCGGCGCCGTTTTAGTTATCGTCTGTGTAAGTCGTGTGCATGGCTTACTGGGCCTGTGGCTCATGTTTGTTTTCTTGTTGTTTCCTTTCCCAGGACTTGTTGGAACCCCTACTTCGGAAGAACACTGTCCCCTGGTGTCTCCACGTTGCCCCACATTTGGTCCGCAGGCGTGCCGGACAGTCAACGTGTAAACAGCCGGCCTGCATGTTACAGTAGCAAACGAGGAAGTTCGTCAAAGGATTTAGACAAGTATAAGTAGGTGGCATTATCTCCTAGGCGACGGTCGGCGGCTTGCATTTTATCACCAATGGCCAAATTGGGACCAGCGACACATAAGCGGCCGAGGTAAAAACCGTACGGTTAATAGGGTAGATGTCCGGTCTGATGTAAGCGAAAGAAAAAGCGTCGTCTGCGGGTCCCCAGCACTGTTGACGCGCCAAGAAAAATGCGACCGTACGAAAGTCCGATGGGTGTGGACGGTTTCTGCCTTCATCTGATGGCGGGGTGGCAGCAAACTTTCAATCAGAAAGCATTCGACCAGCCCCAAGGGATTGCATCAAGGTTTTAGTTGAAAATGAGCAATACATACAGCATGTTCTGCAACATGCAAGTGGGATTGCACCCGTTATCGAAGACGTATTGGGGTTTGGAGTCCTCAGTTTACCAGTGACAGAAGAGAGATGGAAGTGGTTTCATGAGGGAGGTGAAGAAATAGCTCCCAAGCCGGGAGCGGATTTTGTGATCAGACAGCTTTAGCTGCTCAAAGTTATTTGCCGTGGGGCATCCACTACTTGAATGGATTCTAACACCAGCACGCGCTTCGGTAACAGAAAAATTGAAGCATCAAAAAGACTTGAGGCTAGTATTGAAATTAGAGGCAAGGCGGGACTGACAATCTCTATTGTTCTTGACGAGAATATTACACTTGTTCTTCGTGAGCGCATAAAGCGTAAGATTGAATTATGTTGAGGATGAACAATGTGTATTCCACCTCAAGTATTTCTGTGAGACTACGCGTTCCGCGCTTACTGAGTTGAGTCCAGTTTCCACGGTGAAGTGGCTTGAGCCAGAAATTGTCCACTTTCCTCCACCAAAATGTTTCCGAGGACGCTTAGTGCTGCGACGATTACGAGAAGTTGTTCACTTTTATGAGTGATCATGAGGTCTATCAGGTGAACAGCTCAGGAGTTCAGGCTATCAGTGCCATCGAAACACAACAAGTTCACAGTTACCACCGACAAACACTAGGTCATCACTTCATAAAAGTGATAGGAAACGAGGGATATATGCAAAACTAATGTGGGTTTGATCCACAGAACCTGTGAGTTCAGATACGAAAACTGATTTTGTAAATAGGTAAAATCAATGGGCAAGATTAAGAAGACAGTTATTTTGGCAAACAATGGTAAGAATTTGGCTAACTTGAACTTATGGGAAAGTAAATACAGGGGAAACTCATTCGAACGAATTTCTCACATGTCCGGGAGGAAAGATGGCCAGCGGCCATCAAGCTTTTTTGAACTCTGTTATACTATCAGAGGATACTACACCCTGTGGAAACATGTTCCAGCAGCTGGTGACCGGACATACGGAGGACTTAGCCCTAATCGATGTTATAACCCTATTTTCCTTCAACTTAAGAATGTGTCATCGGAAGTAGGAAATTGTGTGCTCATTGAACAGAGTTTCTGCGTCGAATTTGGTTATTCCCTGCACAGACTTGAAGATTTCTGTTAGGCCCATTAACGCTGTTTCGAGCAAGAGAAAATAACACAAGTTTTCTTGGTCCGTTCTCGCACAGGTTATCCACCATACTTTTCAGCAGCCTTGTAAAACTCGTCCGAACTTCCACAGGTAACTCCACGTTCTTTACCATATACGGGCTCCAAGCCCGCTCACAGTATTTCTGATGTGGTCTCAATTATGCCTCATAAGGGGGTTGAGACACCCCCGGCCTCCTTGACGCGAAAGCCCTCCTCTACATATATATCACTCTATTTCCTTTTCGAACCGTCCCTAAACACTGCTTCGGAGACTTTAAAGTTTTCCACTATAAACACATCCAAGTCCTTTGCTGCCCCTGCCTTCCTCAGCTCACCCGCCTCACCCTCCTTACCGAGAGATCTGGTCGACCCCGGCTGTTCTCCGGCAAGCAACTGATCACACTTATCTGCACTCGGTGGTAGCTGCCATCCACCTGATCAACTTTGAACACTATTCAGATCCTCCTGCTTCCACGTTTTGTGAAGAGCTCCTACAAGCATTAAATCACCAGTAAATATGTTGAAGGTGAACTTCAGGTTTTTAGTGAGATCACTGATGGACATTAAAACAATAGTGGTTCTAGCGTTAATGTCTGAAGTACCTCATTAACCTAACCTAACTATCTCCGGTGGACCTTTCCCTGTTATCTTTATATGAAAGGTTCAACTGTATAACAAGTCTTGTAATTATCCCAGCAGCCTCGGAAGAAGAGAGAGGGTCTCCAGTTCGAGGATTTGTAAGCGACGGCTAACTGAATCGAATGCTTTTGTGAAGTCCAAGTAATAAACCTCAACTTTCTTCCCTCCATCTAACCTCCCCGTGATCTCACTGAGAGAGCAATCTGGTTTTATGGGACCAGACCTATGTCTCACGAATCCATGTTGTTCTGCGAAAAGAAGCCCTTTCCCGATAAGATGCCTCACAATCCTATGCTTAATAATTACTTTCAGCAATCTCATGACGACCGACGTGAGGCCCACTGGTCGGTAGTTTCCCACCCCGTGCTTGTTACCCTGCTTGTGGATGTGTGCACCCCCTGCCTTCCACTATTTAGCTGGGATGATGGTCTTTATGGGAGCAAGACTAAACGACACAGTGAGGGGCTGCTGTGATAAGTCACTGAGGGGCATAAGTATGCTTTAATGGATACAGTCCGGCCACTTCGCCTGGGTCAAGTTTAGTTTTTCCTCAAGCTCTTTCCCTCTTACTTCAACTTCCTCCGCCACTGGCTCTTTTGCAGTCCCTGTGCTGAGTCCCCGTGTGAAAGTTCCAGAGTCCGGAATATGTAGCGTCCCAAAGGACCGACGGAAAACGTCCGCTTTTTGTAGTGATAATTCGATAATATTGATACCAGTATCACTGATAACACCCAGTGCTCCACTGATAACCCTTTGGCCTGGACATAACTTAAGAGTGTTTTGGGGGCTATTATGATGGGTCTTTGCTAGATCGATTTCCAACTTATTCCTGCAACCATTTTGAACCTCAGACTATCATTTTATGGCCGATTTATACTGATAAAACTCAGTGAACCCCCGGACGGTTTGTAAGCAGCCCAGGCATTCTTTATGCATCTCTGCGCCTTTCCGACCCTTCTTTTCAACCGTGGAGGTCTGCCTTGTGCCAACTAGGTCCTAATGGTGCAGATGAGTGAGATAGTTGCATAGGATTATCTCTGATTGTGGCCCAAGCTTTGTTGATGTCTCTGGCACCATGACAATCTACCCAACACGCCTCTTTCGCATTCCACCCCAGTTGTTGCATATTCATGCCTCTGAAAAATCTACGACAATTGGTACGGAGTTGGCTTGAACAAGAACAAACCGCAAACATGTGAAACCAGGGTCACTATTGTCCATGGGTTTACTAACCCTTAAGGTCATCAGGGTTTCTGGTTATAACAAAGTATAAAACTGTAACAGTTTAATCATCCCTCCAGCTAATCACCCCATGGTCATGATGAAAAAATATCTTCTCGTTTGGAACGCCTAACGATGCCTGACCAAATGCACCACCGACGGAATGCATCAACCTCCAATCCGGCTCTTTAGCATTGAAACCCCCACAATAAGGAACCGCTGTGACATACTCGCTTGCCCTCTTGTTAAACTGGTCAGTTGCTCATCCTCCTGTCGAGCAGGAGGGGGACTTCTGTGGACGTGAAGGAGCAGCAACGTTGTTTCGCCGTCTGCCGTGGAAGAGCTTGATAATTGAACACTTCCTGCATCCGACTCTCCTTTTTGGTGCTGGCCATAATGCTGTGTTAACAACAACAGAACAGCACCACCCATTCCATCATGCTATCTACTGTGTGGATCAAATATCAGTGGACACGTCCCCTCGTAACCGGGTCTCAGCAGCCCCAACGATTTCTCTCTCTATCACTTCCTCTGAAACCACACTACGTTCATCCTCCCTCCAGATTAATAGCATTGGCATGCGAAACCCTCAAAGACTTCTAATAATCACCACTGGGTTTCAAGTGACCTCAACCGTACGTGAACCTTCCCCACGTTTTGTAAGTGAGGTAACCTACGTTCTCATAGTTTCAGACGGAACAATTCAAAATTCGCATGCTATGAAACTTTGACGGTGTGGGTATATATATATCACTTCTCCCCCATTCCCCCTTGTTACAATCTAGAACACACGTCAACCGTGAGCTCTGACACGTAGCCAGCCCAGAGTAGAATAAGAACACGTGACGACAATAGCGCGTAGCTTTA
>LUCH01006040.1:18355-34216 GCA_013368495.1 Paragonimus heterotremus | reverse complement strand
ACTCTAACTGGGTGGTTGACGCATCTAAAGTGTTTCGTACGTAAACCTGGTAGTAAGGATGACGTAACTGTCACTGATGAGATCACATGTGCCCTGTCACCAGACTGGAAATTTGTATTCGTGGCGCACAGCTGTCCTGGCAACGCGTGGCTTCATCTACCGTTCTACAGAAGTACTCATCAGGTGTATGGCTAGCTTTCATTCGAGTGTACATCACCTATCACTACGCAAGAAATCCGATAAAGTCGAGCGCGATGTACCGAAAAAGAACAATATTGGTGGAATCTAATGGTTGCTTATGTCCCAGAAAGTGAGCATTGACAGATTGGGCTATCCACTGGAATACTGGTGGGTGCAATCTATGAAAAACGGAAGCCCCATCCATGATGATTGACTGCGAAGCTGATTTATTATGGGTATGATTGTCAGAACTATGGTTCAAAATGTACATCTCAGTTGAACCCACAACTTGTTGAGGACTGCGGAAAAGCTAGTATCAGTCATTCCAGCACTCACTTTTTTTGAAGCTGAAGTATGAATGAAACACTACAGCTGAATGAATCTTAACGGAGGACTAGCCGTCACATGAAGGTGTGATAAGTGAGTTACAAACAGAGATTCGTTGGAGCCTGGGATCGATTTTTCCAATCGAAAACAATTACCAGGTGACCGACGGCGTAGACCAAACTGTTTGTTTGAACAGTACAAGCCTCGAACGGATTTGAGAAGCAGTAAATTGAAGGTGGTTATGATGGCAGGAGAAGACTGAAAATATTATGGGTACAACATTGATTATAGCACGCTGCTATGTCGGAGAGTACGTATGCGTGTTCTGGTTAGACTAACGGGTTTGTGATAGGAAAGCCCACTATGATGTTATATCGAAGAAGGACGAAATTTTAGCGCAAGTTGTCTTCATTGCAGAAACCAGAATCCCAGAATCATGTGGGGAACACTTTTGAAATCGGAAATTGCCTCACCCCAAATAAAATACTTGTTTTATCATCGTTAAACAATTAAGGAACTGAACGACGTTCTTCCTCATACTGTCCTTATTTTTGTTGTAAACCTAGGAGAAACAGTGGCTGTAATGTTTTCCTGCTAGCTAAAAGTTCCTGAGTTCGAATAATCCGCATGTGATTCTTGTCCAGGCGTTGACAATCCGACGGTATCCTGGTGAGCTAACAATCGTTGTTGCGAGAATGTAGACGCTGGATGATGTAAAGCCAATTAGTTTGCTTCTCACTGTTGGATTCGAATGACCCATAGGTATGACACTGTTTACCTTGGAATGTAATCCTCGATTGGTGTGTGATGGTTTCGCAATAGTCACAACAGGCTTTAAGTAAGGATCATGTGACAACATACTTCCCGTTTAGGAGCAACAGTACTTTTAGATACTAACAACGGTTTTGACGAATCCCAACGATCAGTCATTAGCTCACACTTTGGTAGCTCTGACAAAGTTAGCCCACCACACTCATTGTCGCATTCGCACCGGCCGGATTTCACTAGATTAACGTGCGTTCCTCAAAGAAACGTTTGCTCTCTTTCGATGATGTTTTTGTTGGACGTGTGTTGCACGGATTCACAGTTTTGTAATCATTCCAAACAATTGTTGGCCGTGAAAATGGTTCACTATAGTGAAGGCAATCCAACATAATACAAACTAATAAGACTTGTCTTGTAGGTAGCCGGGTTTTCGAGTGTAAATTAGGACTGCATGATTACTCAAATGATTGGATCAATACATATAGTGGGTCGAGTAGAATGTAAATCGGCAGTCACGATTATTTCCACTTCCATTATTTGTACAAATGTGTCTGGTCTGGGCTAGACGCGCGCGCTGACACGTCGACCATTGAAACTGTTCATGATGTTACGAATGAAGACGGTTGACAAATCCACCACACATCTTTGCGATTCTGTGGCACGCACCTCATCGGCAAACATGGTCACCGAAGTAGCGATCAATTTCCAACGAGCTGCTTGTCACAATAACAGTGGACATATGGGATCCGGCTCATATTTAAGACGTCAAAACCACATGACAAGGATGCCCAACCCTTAAACGCTACCGAAAACTGCGAAAATACAAACGTACATTTATACTGATTAAAGAAGTATTGAAGTAGACTAGAGCGTGGAAAAAGCAGTCGATCTACTGATATGCTAAGCACAAGTCATATACGAGGGTAGTCCGAAGAAAGTGTGATTAGAACCACAACTGACACGGGAGGTGAAATGGCTGTAGTAGACTGGAGGTTGTTGAATGCAATCGAGTACGGCCTTGACAACCGCGTGCGTCTTGCTGTCTGCGCCTAAATCGCGTGTGCGAATCTTCTGCACCCCAATCACTTGAATGATGGCGTCGCGCAGCCGACTAGCTTCATCCAAGTGGTCTGTAACGTAAACGGAACGGGTTGTCGATTGAGTGTGTGCGTGCGCACCTCACCTAGACCATAATGATTATGAGAAGGCGCCAATTTATAAGGAAAACAAAATACATGGCAAATTAAAGTGATCCGTGGACATGTGTGAATTACACGGACAAACCCACAAGTATAGGCGAACCTTCAGACATCTGATTGGAAAAAAGTGGGTTCCAGCTCAAACTACATTAGATATTTCAACCTTACAATCATAACATCCATCTCATACATCTCTTATGTAGAGGATTTTTGTCACGCCAATACCCCCTATGCATTCGCATCTTTTGTCAAATCAACTGAAAGTCGCAGTTAGGTACACTTATACGAAACAGTTCAGTCGAAAGCTCCCAAGTCTAGACCTATCTACTATGAGACAAAAGTCTACTCTCAATCAACATCAGACACATACATATGCGTTCTTTGCAAGGCCAGTAGGGAAGCTAGCACAAGTCAAACAGAAAGCACGTTACATCTTTATTTTGGCAAGTTTTGATCAGCACACAAGCATCGATGCTTCATTTGTTGATCTCCCCAATGACAAACAATAAAGTCAATTCATGGTTTATATGGTTAGCTCATTGGAATCTTCTGTTATCTTGATACGGTGGCCAGGCTTGGGAGCTACATTAAGCTATGCTGACTAAAATTTTAGCTTTCGAATACAGCCATGTCAGACAGACCAATGGAGAGCAGCCAGACGTAGTAGTTGCATTTACTGTGTCGCTTATGGCATTAGCTAAACCGCCAGAATGCTTGCCGAGTAGGGTCTAGTGTTTCTGTCGCTGGTTCGGGTTAAACCGAAACTCATATTTTTCGAAGACGGGTCTCATTCAAATTTCAACTCATTCACGTCACGGGCGATGCTCATGGAACCGCTGACTGAATAGATAAGATCGTCAGTTTGTATAGCAAAGGGGGTGCCGACTTGATCCCCATCCAGACTAACTCCACCTGATAAGTCTGAACATGAACGAAACCGATCGTGAAGCGTTGGTTTGGGAATGTGCACTGTAAAAAATTATGTTGAGCCCTCGTGGCCATAGTCAATGCAGATTGGCAATTTGAGGCGAATTTTGTCCATCCGCACTAACGAGGTGTGAAAAAATTACCAGTCTATTGGTGATAGGTCATTACAGTTGACTGCATCTCACGAACCCCATACATTGAGTTCCATTTCCCAGCACAAGAAACGGCAATGCCTCACATCGAAATAAACTGATCATATCGCTGATAGACACCGGTGGTTTCAAGTTGTTAGAGACCGTCGGTGACTTCGCAGGAACCATTTCTTCTCAGACCATACTGAGGTTCGTGCCCACTTTGAGATTGTTTGCTCAGAGATCATCTGTTCCCAACAACAAGGTGGTCAACTGGAAATCTAGCGACAAGTGTGTACGAGTTGCTTATCAAATAGCACCAACAGTCCATCGTTTTATGTAGGAGACTGAAAAGGTGAGCGTGGGTGGTGCTTATAAACAGACACTTTCATCGTGAAAAGGACTGCCAGAACATCATGTGACAACCACAAGGATATTAGGCTTGCCTCTGTCAGGTGGTGTCTGGTCAGTGAAACACTTCCTTTTTCGCAAACTTCACCGTGCACCGAACGCACATAGGAAAAGTTCTCTGACGATGAGAAATGTGGTGACACCGTCAGTAGCATCATGAGCTGCGTGGAAGCTGGCGGGTTTGTAATCAAGCTTTTCGAGAGCAGTTACTCTGTAGGCCTTAGAGACACGTTCAATAATTTTTTGTCCATGGGAAAAAAGGTCTAGTTGATTAATCCTCCCAATAGGTCAGTGCATTCGTTTCTCCCAGTGAAACTGGTCGATTCTGTTTTATTTTCTTGAGCATAACATTTTTATTCGCTATTATCAATTTGAAGTTGAACCAAAATTATCCCACCATTTTCGACTGCGACAATGAGGAAGCGGCCAGCTGAAGGAAGGAAATAACCGTGAATTTCCGTTTGTCAGTCCAAATTTAAAGTATGTTATTAGTCGTTTCCACGGCCATACCAATGAGAACTGAGTGAGATATCCGTGCTATACCTCTCTCTAGTTTTCAAAAACCTGAAGAGACATTCTCCAATTTCCCAACACTTCAGAGTAACTTTAAAATTACGCTCATGTTTTTCAAAGTTTCTCAACCAGTGCAAATCTTGCCCCCTATAACAGACATATACAAACAACCATCAATTCATAATCATCATCACTATTACGACAGCAGTGTAGATGAGTCGGGAGGCTCACCCAAATACTCTAAAAATTCCGGTGATGTCAGCAGCATCGCACACGTATTGGCTAAATTCTTGCCGGCCAATGAGCTACCCGAATTGCATGTGCCCACCTCGAAAAGCGCGTATCGTTCGTCCAGATTCACCCCACTAGCCAGACCAGCACAGATGTTGCCGTAAAGATTGGATAAAACGATTAGGTCAAATTGTTGAGATCGACTGACTAACTGCATACACGTGTTGTCGATTATCAGCGCGTCGAATTCAATCTGAAAAAGATAAAAATAGACGGGCAAAAGTTGGCAAGAGTAGAATGGTCGAATTCGCAGTTGCACATCGGCATGCAGCTGAGAAAGCACCAGGCTTGGGATGAACGTTGAGACTGAAATGGCTGGGTTACGTGTATGGTATTTCGAGGAAGTGTCTGCTGCACGGCACGCTGTTCAGTGTCTACTGTGGTTGGAATAAATTCTAGGACGGCAAGAACCTTAGGGCGACTGTTGAAATCTCAGTGCGTTTCCGCTACTTGTCGGTTGCTTAACAAGTGCTAAGCATTAGCCGCTTTCTGTTTTGTCATGATTACTTACAATGTTCACGAACCAACGGGTATTCTGATCAGACTGGAATTGGTCGCTGTTAAATTCATTTCATTCATCTATGCCAGCGGATCTGCTTTACAACATTTCAGAACTAATTTCGGCCAGATGGCCGAACACTGTAAACGAATTACGCATGTCAGCATGTCCAGAAAGTTTTTGAACGCTAACGCCAACTGAATACAATTGACATGTTGTTTTAAGCAAATCTTAAACAGCATTTTACGTGTAACGTGTAGTTTGTTGCTCAGAAACAAAATACGTAAACTTGAGATGCTATTTTTGAAATCAGAATTAATTGTCTCATTGATAACTGCTGACAGCTTAGTCTGTAGTGTCATCACATATAATATGGCTAACCGATAATCCTCCAAAAATGAATCGATTAACAGTGATAGCAAAAATTCAACTATGCATTAAACATCAACGAAATTATATGATACGAATGGTGAAAACCAGGCTCAAAACATTTTCAAATCGGAATACAAGATTTCCAACTTGATAAATCTCATTCTGTTTGTCACCAACTGATCAAACACATAATTAGCCTGAGAATTTAGGTAGATGAGTTTTCGATCTTTACTGTTGGCGTTTAGAATCAATAAAATTTCATAGAGTGCTTTCTCTGGCTAGCCAATTTTTAATGCTACACTTGGCCACTAGGTTGACTCTTTTGTCTAGTCGTGGCTGCAGCATCACAGCAAACGACTTCAGCAGCATACTGTGTTAGCTTCGAGCACACATACAGATTGAGTTACATGACCATTTAGTACATGCCAACATCAACTCAACGGCAAGTCATCAGGATGGATAATACACATTAACCGAGTTGCAATGTGGAACTTTATGCATCGTTCATCCATTTGAAAGGACGATTACGGCTCGATTTCCATTGCGGTATTTGATCACTTTAGTAAGCAAGAACTCGTGTAGAAAGCGAACGATTTTGTTGATCTTACACTTGAACTTCAGACTGGTTGTCAGTGAGAGTACGCTTGCATTGCACTCCACGCATCATCTCGAATCTAGTTAACTGAAGGAGCTCACTACTGAATTTGTTGATGCTAATTTGATATGTTTTTCGTCTTTAGGTTAATATTATGCGGAACACTGAATTTGTTGAGGTGTGCTCGGCATGCCTGTTTGTAGAAAACCAATCAGAAATTTGCTTCTATTTGTCTTTTTTGTGTGCAGCATACATTCATGAATGCCTTCAAACCACGACTGCCTACAGGATGTCTGATTTTTTCCTTCTGTGTAATTATCATTGTTTATTCATTGGAAGAAAGTTTCTTGGTGGTGTTTGACACGCTGTCAACTTCATTTGCCCCGACTGTTCTGATGAGCTTATTCGTGGTTGTTCGGTATCCGCTCGCGGACTCCATTGTGGTTGTTCCATTTTGAACACCTTTTCGTCTGTCTGATTTGTGTATCTAGTCAACCCACATTCAAGGTGAGAGAGCACTCTTGTCGTAATTTTCTCAACAGTACTCTGTAAATGTCAATCCGTTTGTTCATCGCTTCTCATCTCCGTTTGAATTGCAAGATTGTCTGATTAACCCGACCGTCTGAATAAGCGTTGTTGTATTTGGAGCCATGTTGTAAGCAAATCGCGAAGTTGACAGTAACCTTATTGCTATAAACTAGATTGTACATGAGTGCAAGGTTCAGGTTGAGACGCCGTAGCCAAAGAGGATCTAGTGCAATGTTCTCTGTAGTTCAGAGAAGACGGATAACCCGTCAAAGCTTTGGTGAATGCACGTTGCAGACATTCCAGAGCTAGCCTATCACATTTCCGCAAGTGGCTATACATGAACGTGCAGTACTCAAGTTGGGGTCGTAGGCACAGTTTATAAAGGTTTAGTCGCGCTACATCACACTAACAATGAAAACTGAATTTCGATAACACATGAGTTTCTTCCAATCCAGTAGAGAGTTCTTCGACCGAAAATCGTCTACTACGATGCTGCCGTTAGAAACCGGATGAAATGTGTAGCTCACATCATGTTCAACTCACGCAAATATAGTCATGTGAAACCCGTCTTGCTAGTCTTCTGTTGGAAAACGCACAACTACCGACCACGACAGCCTAGATATGGAAACAATGACCGACGTTTTTTGATATAGCTGGTCAATGTTATTCGTCTTCTATTGCTATAAACACCACCCCAACGTTTGTGAATAAGTACGTTGAATTACTGAAGCCCCCGGTCAGCGAATCATGAGAACTGTTAGCACGAGAGCTATGCGATGAGATTCATAGGCAATCCACATGCAACCTCACGTTGTTTGTGACTATCGGACTTCGTAAAAATCATTTTTGTAACCATGAAAGGGTCTACTGCCAGAACCCTCGCTGATATCTAGGACACTGTGGGCAGTAAACTGCTCAAATGGCTTGGAACTGTCAATTATTCGACATGAATTGTCGAGTGGGCGGACATGACATAGCATGAGTGAGGCTTGCTCTATTCTTGTCACTCACTCTATCCGGGAAACCGTTTCCATATTCGAACAGATTTCATAAGAAGCCAAGTATACAAACGACTGTTTTTTGTAACTCTCATCAGGTATTGACACATATATGAGATAAAGTTCGATCTACATACGTAAATTAGAACAAATCCACCAGGCTATTAGAAATTACCGAAGTGACGCGGATCCCACTCTATTGGAAAACGGCTGAAGCGTTGGGGAATTCGAAACAATGCCCCCCATAAATAGGCGTTCCCGAATGGTCTACACGCACGCGGACCAAACACATCATCACGAACGCACACGATAATTGTCTGGCCATATTTGCATCTGGGACACTCACTTTTGGTCTCAGGTGACCAATAATCTCATGCATCCTATGAATCGCTCTTCTGAAGGACGCATGGAAGTCTCACTAACGCGTGATATTTGAATATTGCTTCATACGGGACACGCAATTGTGAATTTTCTGATATAAATCACTCGATAGGTGACAAAAAGGACCGGAACATTTTGAAAAATATCACGTTTGTTTTGAAGTTAAAGAAAAAGAGAAGGAAGGCAATCGTTGAGACGTCTGCTACAGATGCGGAAGACATGGACCCTGTCGAAGTTTTCGCCAACTGGGCAGAAAAATGTTGCACTCGAATAGACATTTCGCCAGTTGTTCTTTGTTTGGGAAGGGAAACCCGGTACTACTGATCATTGATAAGACGATAGCTCAGGCTAGGCTAGAAATCAATAGTAGATAGGAGCCTGGTTGTTTGATTAACACTGGGACGGCGATTTCATTGATTTGGCCAACGCCATTGAAGACAGTGTAGTCATATGCACCGGTCGTCCAAACAGTTGATAATTTTACTCTGTGTAAATTTAAGGCTCTCCAGAATATGGTGTTCGAATCGATGGTCACGTAGTCAAATAGCCTTTTGGCATTTTACCCGACGCACTTCAGGGTATGCTAGAAATTGTTCATGAAGGACTGGAACGCGTAAGACTAATGTTGCTGAACTGAACATGGGATATCTATCGAGCCAACGTGATTTCAACCATTCGGTCCCAGAAGAATTCCAATACACACGCAGCCGGAAATTGAACGATAAGTGAAGGGCATACTGAATGAAGAAATCACTGAACAGACGGACAGCCCGTTCAATTCTTCCGTCTTGCTGGTGAAACAGCCCAACGGTGAATTTTGAATTCGTGTTGACTTCAGATTGCTCCACAAGACCATGGGCAATAAAGTCGAAGCCGTCTCAGCTGTGGCAGAAAATGTTGATAAGCTTCAGAACGCCAGGATATTCACAGTATTGGAAGTGTGGTCCGGATAGTAGCAGGCACCAACCAAGCAATTGAATCAAGATAAAAGAATTTTTCACGGTAGCGTTGAGCAGTACCGCTTCAAAAGTCTGGCGTTTGGACTGTCGAGTGACCAATTTTACGTTCAGAAGGCTGATGCTCAAGTTGCTGGACGAATTACACAAGGATTTTCCTAGGGGCAATCCGCTGCAAGGTTACCGGGTCGAAATGCCGTGTTTGCACCTGGTTAGAAGATTAAATACAGAGACCGGCGGAGCCCAGTAGCAACAGGATCCGGATTTAGGAAGTTCCTGGTAAGTTGGGGGAAACCGTATACAATATAGGAACATCTCAACCCAGCGTATTTGATTAGGAATGAGAACATTCAGTGTCGAGTCCACAGAAGGCAACTTGGTAAATGGTATAACACCCTGATCAGAACAAAATGCACACCAAGTTTATCAACGTCACCGAGGCAGATACGCAAACCGTCAATGGAACGGAGAGAACCTGCTTGGCGTTTGCTGCAGCTGGAACAATCTTTGTGGTGGACGGAGTGTAGTCAGGGCCAGTGGTGTGCACTATACTATTCACACTAGTGTTGTTCAATAGTGAGGGAGGAATGTGGATTTTAGTATTCAGCTAATCACAGGAAATACAAAAGGAGAAACATTGGAGTGCAGCATGACACGAGATGGTTCTCCGCGCATACTACAACTGACTATTTGTTGTCGTTGCAACAGTGGCGTCCAGGGACCAATATTGTATGCGAATGGGTGTTGTTTGTTGTCATGTTGAGGCGCGTAACCCATGTATTTTTCTCTAAGTAAATAGCCCCTTCGCCCTCTACGTTCTCGGCTCACAACGCTCGTTTTGGCTTGAACACCTAGTTACTGAATGACAACTTGGATTGAATTTCAGGCATTTGGATTGCTTTTATTTGGACGCCAATCGTATTCCACCACGGTCCCTTCAGCCAGATAAGCTTTTCGGATGACCCACATCGTAAGATAGCAATTGATACGACTATCCTTTTTGTTAGGATTCATTAACAATGCATATCCCTGTCCAAACCGGAATTTTCACTCTAACGGTCGGCGAAAGATGTCAGCAAGACAGTCAAGAATTCGGGTTTAACGAGAAGTTGTGTTGCGTTTGTTTGCACAAAGTCATCAACCCGAAAGTGTGTTGTCTGTAAGCCCTATGTGGTTAGTTGATCGTCTTGACTTTGTTACATTAGATCCAGTTGTCAGTTACACAACCTATGATAAGTAGATTCCTTAGCAGATTGATTCACAAACAAAAGCAACGGTGAAAATGCATAATGAAACCTCAATTTACCACATAGTGCTCACATATGTTGAGGTACAACGCGAAACAGTGTTTCCTTACAAGTTGAGGCATGGACGAAGTTAAAATCTTGGAGATGATATATAGTTGACAACTCAAATTTCTACTCTACAGTCTTCACCATGTCAATAACATTTCATTGTCGCCAGAAGAAAATCGGCATAATGCTTTTGTTTTCAGTCTATCAGAGACATTTGCGTATGAGTAAGGAAGGCTTTAAGCATCAGGTATATCCAACTTAGACTGTAGAGCTGGATGATTCTTCTGCCCCCTCGATCTATATTGGTCATAGTTACCTTTACATTCCCAGGAAACACAAGTTCAACATGCTGACACAATCGTTACACAAAATGGCCCATGAAATCCAATTACCCAGCTGAAGTAATTTATCCCCCCTTCTCTTTGGCAACCGTAACCACCAAACAGTGAATGCTAGTCGTAGACCGTAAGTTCTTGAGATGTCGTGTTAGGGAAAATGTTTTTCTCTGGAAAAATCGTTTTAATAGTTCGGTACCTGGTGCAGAAAATGAAATAGTCGAAATCCACGTCATAGACTTATATCTGTTTGTTTTACTTGACCGTTACTTGAAAACGACCATATCGTAATTGTTTTTCGAAAATTGGTATGGCTGCTGCCGTTGCGGTTGATTGTGTTTGACAATGTTGACACAAGAATGCTGGGGTTATTTTCAATTTCATTTTTCATGCTTGTCATTTATTTGTTGTTTTCTTTTCGGTTGCTTATTTTTTTATTTCTAGGAGGTGAATTATATTGCGACTTCAAAGGCAATGTTTGAGGATCCCGAATTTTTCACAATGTCAGGAGTGTTTTCAGAGATACATGGACGATGTGAGCGTTATTTACGTTCGTGTGACGAGCCGTAGGTCAAAAACTGCTTTGAAGTGCGATAAGGTGAGGTGACATGATTTCCTGAAAACCGTGCAAACTTATTATAGTTGTACGAACTACAAAAGGCATGGGAGTGTATGCAGGGGTGTGCGACATGTCTAGTGGGTTAACTATTGTTAGTTTCATCGAATCAGTTCTCTGGACACATGTTGCTGATCACAGTTTCATGTTGTCCGAATAGATGCCTGTCTGGTTGTGAGCTCTTTCGAGTAAGAGCACAACCACCCTCTCAGTCGTCTGCTTTAGGATTCCCATCCTACGAATCGCTGACTCGCCGTCGGTGAATTGAACGAATGCAGGAGTCTGTTCCAATACAATACACCAACTGCTGACATTGAGCAGTATGTAGCGAATATTTGCCGGAAGTTTATCACAACTGCTGACGTTGGATACATTCGCCGCAAGTCAAACTCTGCAATGTCAAGTGAGTTTGTTACGTGAGATTAGTCACGGAACGTTAGACAGCCTTGATGAGGTGCTGCCGCTGATAAGTGCGATAGGCGCGGTTTGCACTATGAGGGATTAAGGCAACAGTTATACACATATCTGCTCCACTCAGCGAAGGCAGATTGAACTATCTCGACGTTTCCTACATGTGGTGAATGTAGATGTCACTCACGGGACAAACAGGCACATGTACGTCATCGTATATTTCTTCATACTTCGGGAGTTGGAAGTTGTACCAGTTCCTTGTGACAGACGGTATGAGACACGGCCGACCCGTGATTTACGGGTACGTTCGTAGTGACAAGTGTGCTTTATGAGATAGACTTTTGGAACTTTTTCAGGAAATGATGGGTGATCACGTTGCGGTGAAAACATTTGCTATGGATAAGATGACTGCGCAGATGAGGGCAGCGCATGTGGTGTTCGGCTGCGACATCCTATTGTGTTACTTTCATGTACGCGATGCCGTACGTAAGCATGTAAGTGGGCAAAATTCGTCTGTCTTATTTGTTAAAACACAAACTCTTTTCGCAGTCGTTTTCTCTTCCACCGGATGGCTACGGTAGACAATGAGGAAGAGTACGTTGCACTGTTACACTGATTACCGTAGGTTCAAACATGGTTTATAATACCATCGGCCGAACGGGTGGGAACTTTCTGAATTATTTGTATAATTGGCTGTACATCAAACCGAAGTGGGCCATCCATGCGCAAAGCGATGTTGTCCACTTTGGCAATCGAACGAATAATAGGCTTTAAAACGCAAACGGACGTTCATACTGATAGCTGTTCCGTCCAGTTCACTTAAGCCATGATCAACGTTGATAAGAACAGGAGAGAAATCAGAATAAACGTATATTTGGACCGTTGGGGATAAGTTATATTGACCTCCTTGAGCTCTGGCCGAAAATGAGATAACCTACTAGCAGTCGTCAGTGAGTTCTGCAGCCGGCGAAAACATTGACCAACGTTTATTGGAATCATAAGCGTACATGATACGAAGATAGAAGGGTTGTAGCTGAAATGGTAGAAGTGAGAATCAATGTTGTCGTCGGATAACTAACGAGCAACAAAGTTGGTCATTATCTCTCAGAAAAGTGAGCACTGACTCACGTACACACGGCAAGCTACATTCAAGCATAGTCAGTAAGCAATAAACAGAACAATACGCACGTTGTTAGTGCTGGAGTGGGACTTGTTACCCATGTTCACACCATACTGTAAGTAGAAACAACCAGGTGATAACGTAAACCTCTTTCCAACATAACACCTATGAGAGAACCAGGCTGAACATAAAATTCAGGTGAATAACTAACCAGCAAACGTGACAGCATAGCTGCAATTAGAGATTACTGTGATATTTCGTGTGAAATGCAATACAAACGCAACGTGGTCAAAAATTACAAATTCAATTATTTCTCAAAAAAAGCACAACTGAGCATTTCCGTAAGACGCCAATATGTAATCCACCACAAAAATTCCCACGGGGGCATTTTCAGAACGCAAAATCGATTAGGAAAGCTAACATGATGCTTTTGTTGACAAAAATTGTGACACAATTTCCTCAAAAAAGGTGCGAATATGGACCATTTTAGATACAGCTGATTTCTCTCATTGCAACACAACTGTTATACACGATGAAGTCTATATATTTGTCCTGTAGTATGAATTTTGATATTTCATTAAAAATTTGAAAAATCTCTTTTCCTGCCTAAATAACCGTTTTCAACTTGTTTCGGCCTCGAAGCATAATACCGGAGAACTACACAATTACCGTTATAAGTGTCATAATCTTACCAGCTTGGAGTGTTCTTCAATGTCATTCTTTCTACAATTCACCTCGTTTTTGTTTCAGCGTACATCTTGGTTTCATGGCAAAGTTAACAACAGCGGTACCAACGATTGGTGAAACATGGTGAATATAGCTAATAAAACACGACTTACTTGTCCAGTTTTCGTGCATTCTCCTACGTTGAAGTAGGTTTATACACGTTCCTCACGTTTTCAATTTTATAAAATCTTAGTACTCATGTTTCAACAACGTCCAAATTTATGCAAAAGTATGTTTCCACGTCTATGGCATCGATTTTCGTCACATTTTACCTTCAATTCTCCAAAGTAACGTAGAATGCTACGCGGAGTCAATTGGAAGTCGGTTTCCTTTCATATAAAAGTTTCAGAAAATTCACAAATACGAATTTTTTATCAAGTTTAAGTAAAATAGTAGAAATAATGTCGTTAGAAAATATATAAAACATGATACATTTTACTTTGTTTCGCAAAGTAGTATTCACACTTATCTCAGTGACACGTGCCGTGAATGTACATTCAGAAATGCACAAGCGTTCGCGTGCTTAGCAGCCCATATATGTGGGCAGACGTGGAAAAATGCAGGAAAACGTCCATGAATGTATTACTTATATGTATATACCCACTAATATGGCATTATATATGGTCAGATGATATATATATATATCTGTGAGTCCACATGACCTGACATATATATATATAAATATACTAATGTGATTATCATTACTCATATTAGTGCACTTCTCTATTCTGTTTCTATGTGAATGCATGCACTTCTACAAGGGAAAATTCATAATTATCCAGGTAACAGGACCGACTAATGAGTGACTCATGACCGTCTCACGAGTGACTCATGAATGTAACAACTGAATACTTTTGAGTCACTCCTGAGTCGGTCGATGGAAAAATTTATCGTAGTCCTTATTTCGTTAACCGGTTGTCGACTAACGTTTTAAAAGTCCTGGTTAATGAGCAAGTCTTATTTTCGAGCTTATCCCCAACGATATTACGTCTTCACACTGCGATATCGATATATCGGCAAAATTTTGAAACAAACGGTTTTGAGCAATAAACACGTAATGATAGAACACGAACTGTACACCAATTTTAAAGATTCAGGACATTTTTGATAGATGTTATTTCTGCCGTGTCTTTGGTTACATCGTTCTTCATGTTCTGTACACATCGATGGACATTTTGACATCTGCCTGACATTTCCATCCCAAACGAAAATGGAATATCTTAGTTAATATTGGAAATACGACACTTTAGTAAATTCAACGAGAATAATACGCTGATCGATTAAATCAAACGCTCATTACACTATGGGTGACCATCAAAATCCGAAGAGAAATTGCACAATTTTCGACCATTGTGCAAGTCCTCAGAGTCAAACCGAAAATGGGTTATCTCAGTTATATATACTGACAAAACATATACTCTGACCATACAACCGTTAACAGAACGAAAACTCACCGTCCGAAATTCTCCACACAATACATCCCAACACCCCACACTACAAACGGCCGACTACCCTGCTAGCACCAATTAGGGATTAGGTTAGGGGTAATTAAGGGTGGTTTAGGGGTCATTTAGGAATGAATTGTTTTCGATCAATAGTTTTGTTGGTTGGCGGAAATGTATGTTATCGCCTGTTCGCCTTTATAGTGCCTACTTACATAATCCATGAAGTACATAACACAAACGGATTGCATTAAAATTGAGGAATTATTTGTTGTACGTATAAACCAGTTGTTTGTTTAGCCAAAATCTAACCGCTTCGGTTATTCACGTGCACGTTGCTCAAATTTGCACCCCGTTGGCCGTGTCTGCTGTTTACTTGCCTCACCGATCTTGTGATTATATCTGATGAACACCACGATAACGCTGAAGTAAGAGACATCAATATATTTATTAAATCCTCAGTGGTTTTCTGAGATGTTAGCCAATTGTTCCACCATTTATCGAAACGTGCGACGTTCACTTGCTGAATTCCATCGCAATGTACAAGATTCGTTGGATAACATTCTGCATCCGCAACTGGGTTCGTACAGAAACATATATCACAGCCGCTATCTGAAGGTAATTTGAACTGTAATGATAGTAAAACTATTGACTTCAGAATTACCAAAAAACAACAGGAACTAGCGTACAGGATCCGGAAGGTGGGCTGCTTAATGCTAGCATCGTCGATCGTCTATGGGACTGAGCAATTTCCAGCAACACTCCTAAAGTGTAGGTGACACGACTGTTGCGCATGTTGAAGGGAAGAATACCGAAATTACCCATTGATGCCCGAACGTTGTT
>LUCH01006039.1:22581-34042 GCA_013368495.1 Paragonimus heterotremus | reverse complement strand
TAAAGGCCCTTCCAAAGAAGCTGCCTTTTAGAGAGGCATTGGTGGGAACCAACAGTTTATCTTCACCTCCCTTAAAGGCAGCTTCTTTGGAAGGGCCTTTACAAGTTTTGGGCGTAGAGCATTTGCCCTTAGGTCGTTTAAAATCTACTTTAGAGTGGTTTTGACACCGGTCGATTTCGTTTGACGGCCGGTTTTGGTCATCATAATTTGTTATATATGAATATTTTTCAAACAGACGTGGACGTAGATAAAATGTAAGCAGACTTTACGATAAAAAAGTTGTTAAAAATAACAGTTATATGAGAAACCTCAAATTAATTATCCATGCAGTAATCACTTGCCCTTTTCGAATCGCGCGCCCAAGTCAAGATTCTATTCCCACGTTTTCGTCCCCAGTGACTTCACTCGTCCACCGATGTGTTTGGCATAACTCGCAAGGTAGGACAAATTGACGGAGTAGTTATATATGTCTATGTATGGGGTGCAGTTTGGCATAATTTGTGAAATGGGACGAATGGACTGAGTAGTTACGTGTCTAAGCATGGAGTACAGTTTGGCGTACTTGAAGTCAACTGGACGGAGCAGTTTCTGAGACAAATGCATGCGGCATAATTAAGCGTTGATCATAGTTTGAGTCAACTGGATGGAGCAGATACCAACGTCAGCGCAAGGCATATGAATCGGAATAACAAACCCGTGCGATAATGTCCACGTATACCATATAATTCAGAACGTCTTCGTATGAGACAAGGTAAACAGCAGTTTGCCAAGCACGTGTCCCGGTTTTTCGTTTCCGCCGAATAACCTGCTGAAGGTGTGACTAGAACTGCCGTTCCTTGACTATTTCGCATGTTTTCTGAGCAGATCGCCATGAACGCTCTGAATATTATGCTTTTCCTGAACGCTCAGTGTATCAAAATTGTGAATGCTTCCTCTAGCGTAAAACGAGTATTTTCAAATGAGGAGTATTTTTGAACGAAATAATATTGCTTACACGGTTTACATTTCCGCCGGCAGTCGTCTGCACACCTCGTTACATTAAGCAACTTCAGGAGAACGCATCACATTCAGATGTTGAGCACACTGCAGTTACTACTACAGCCCCGTCATCGCACGTACCTCTCCATATGCCTCCATTAATATCATGGTGTGCCACCTCAAGAGCCCCACGGCTGTCAGACCACGGGTCATCTATGTGGTCTGATGTTAATGACATTTTAGCATCAGGCGAGCACACTACCACAGAAAGGTATATTGTTCAGCGCGTTTGTGCCTCATGTTTGAAAGACGGAGCTGCAGCCACGTCGCTAAGGGTGTGTACGATGATGGGGCTGTCGTAGTAGCTATGTAGCATGCGTTCGCAGTTAAACCATGATCCACCACAAATCACGTAGTATGCGTTCACAATAGTAGCTACTTCATCCACTTGACAAACTATGATCAACGACTAAGTGCATAATATGCATTCACACCAATAGCTGCTCCGTCCAGTTTAACTAAACTATGGTTAACGTCCAAGTGTGTAGTGTGCATTCACACTAGTAGTTGCTTCGTCCAGTTGACTTAGGCTATGATAAACGTTGATAAAAAGAATACGGGAGAAAACAGAATAGACGTGTATTTAGACCGTTGGGAACAAGTTATGATGATCTCCTTCAGTTGTGGCCAAAAATGAGATAACCTATTGACAGCCGGCAGTGATTTCTGCAGCCGGCGGAAACATAGACCAATGGTCATCGGAATCATAAGCGTCCATGATAAGAAGACAGAAGGGTTGTAGCTGAAATGGAAGAAGTGGGAATCACTGTTATCGTCGGTTAACTAACTAGCATCAAATGTGGTCATTATCTGTCAAATAAATGAGTGTTTACATGTACACGTGGCAGGCTACATTGAAGCCTAGACAAGGAGCAACAAACAAAACAATACGTCTGTTGTTAGTAATAGAGTGGGACGTGTTACCTATGTTTACAACATACCGTAGGTAGAAGCAACCAGATGATAACGCAGACCGTTTTCCACCAGAAGTACTACAAGTGGAACAGGCTGAATATATGATTCATATGGATAACTAACCAACGAACTTGGCGACATAACTTTCATTAGGAAGTGCTGTGATATTTCACGCACGAGACAATGCAAACGCAACGTGGCTGAAAATTACACATTCAATTGTATCTCCGAAACCATACCAAATTGAGCGTTTCTGCGAACTGAGATTAAGTACTACACAACGAAAATTCCGATGGGAGCATTTTTAGGACATGAAATCTAGTAGGAAGGTCAACATAATGCTTTCATTGAAAAAAATGCGGCACGTTTTTCTCAGCGAAAGTGCAAAAATAGACAACTTTCGGGTATAACTGATTTTTCTCATGACAACACAACTATTATACTCGATGAAGTTTATACATTTGTGCCGTTATGAACGTTTTGATATTTCATGAAAAAGTTGAAAAATCGCCTCTCACGCTTAAATAGTCGTTTCCAACTCGTCTCGGCTTTGAAACGTCATACCGGCGATTCACACAATATTCGTTATAAATGTCGTAACATTTCCAGCGGGTAGTGTTCTTCTGTGTCGTTCTTTTAGCAGGTCACCTCGTCCCCATTCTAGCGTACATCAGAAAGTTAACAACGGTGGTACCAACGAATGGTAAAGATGAGGAATGTAACAAATAAAACACTATTCACCTGTTCAGTGTTTTTGCATTGTTCAACATTGAAGTAGGTCCATAGGAGTTCCTCAAGTTTGTAGTTTTATGAAAAGCTTAATACTTACGTTTCAGCAACAGTTCGATCGTCGAAATTACAATCACGATTTCCTACCCAATTGCATCCAAGTTTAAACAAAAGCACGTCTTTGACATCGAGTTCCACTATACCATATCTTCCATTTTCTGAAATTACGTGGAATGCCACTCTGCTTTATCTTTCCACCAATCCCTATGTCATTGAACTATCGCACATTCATTGCTTGCGTCTTCGGAAGATTGAAACAAAGAAATCACCAGGCAACAGAATTCAAAGGTTTTAGGAACTTATACCTGCCACAAAATTTCAACAACTTCAGTAGATGAAACATAATTTTCTCCAAAAAGATAACAGGGATATTCACGGTCTACCAATTGCACAAAGCCGCGTTGTATGCATGTATTATGCATATGTTCAGAAACGCGAAAAACTTGTCGCTGCTTTAGTTAGTTTGTGCGCATTTTTGAGGTGCAGGCCTAAGGGTGACCTCATGAGCCTCATATAGTTTATTACACCCACATACTGCGACTATGTGACTGTAGCCACCGTTGTTCACATCAGCATTTTTCAAATGCGGGAGGGTGCCATAGAAGTAAGAGGACCAAAAAATGGTGTTCAGAAAGTTTTCCGGGGATCTTTGGGCGAGACGCAAGGAGAGAACTAGGAGGAAATGCTATACCCCCATGGTATTCTACCCCAAGTCGCAAGTGCGTGCACGCAAGGTGACTGGTGGCACCTTAACTACCCGGAGAATGTATGGGTTCAGAGATGCATGCCAAGTTGCTCTTAAGGAGTGACAATGTAACGTTCTGTACACTATCTTCTATTCCACAATTCTGATCGTTATTCACACTTTTCACTTTCCTCAACTTCACATATACAGCCAACGTTTAAACCAACTTAATCCAACTAATCAAAAATCGGTAAATACAACTCACTCACTTCTCGGTTCGCGAGCCTTGCGTTCACCCTGCGTCCAGTGTCGGTAGTAAACAGATTTTTGGAGAGTTGGAAGTTAACGAAAACAACCGGCTATTGCTGAAAGAATTTCCTTACTTATCTCTCATCGGAATTATCTCAGGTGTGACCTCCAAGACTATTTAGGAACAGCGCGACAGGTTGTATCCATTGGATGCTGTCTTCGGCGTAGTGGAGTTCTAGACCAACGCATGTTAACGAACTATTGTGAGTCAATCGTTTTCATTTTTATCACCCTTTCGATCTGGTGTTCATACCTGAAGTCTATGCAGCGTTTAGATCAATCACAGAAAGAGATGCGTACATAAGTTGACACGAAAGTAGCGGACGGCAGAAGTTACGCTTCTCATCTACCTCTCTCCCGTTGGGCAGTCTGTTTTTGAGATGCGTCCTTGTGTCTTGGGTTGGGCAAGGAAAACTGTTCATACAGTTTCAGAGCGGGTGGTAGCGGGAACGGTTCCAACCTGACGTTTTCAGGTAGTAACAATATGACGGAACTTATGAGGAAATTACCGTCGTCTGCGCTCAAGGAACAAATTACTGCAGGCTGAGTGGGCTATCCTGGTACAGTTGGCTTAAAACTTGTGCTAACTTACTGCGCAGCCATTGTGAATTTACCTTAGTACCCCATGGGTGCACTGAGCATAAACATCCGTGTTCAGTTGTCTTTGTGCCTCACTGGTAAACGTTTTGTGTAGTTGAGTTGGCACCGTATACTTCTGCCGCAATAATTCCGTTGTAAATTCATACTATTCACAACTATTACCGTGACTGTCAGCGGAGCCGGTAGTACTAGTGGCGTGCACGTCTGTAATAACTAAGGTAGATTTAAAGGCGACACTACGTTTAAAAATTTCACACCATATCGAAAGTTAATTTCACTAGTAACTTCCATGATGCAATAACATCAGCGGGAATCACAGTGGTACGTTTGTAGAGTTTCATCATTTTGTACTTCATTTTGCTAACATTGCGTAACTACTGCATCGGACCACATTGTACATTGTTGTTTGGCTTGAGTAAAAACAACACAACACGTTTTCCAATAAACTCTGCTACACGTGCTTGCTGGTTTTTCCGGCGACGCCGGTGGTTGCCATCCAGTTTAAAACAATCTACGTGTTGGATTAACCTTCACTTCTGTTACTTCGCACCCCCAGTTACATCTGGAACAATCCGAATACTTTTCAGAGTCATTGGGCGCCTCATAAACATTGTCAATCTTTGGTGAGTCCAGTCCTTGACTTCACTTGTTATTTTTGCATGGAGAATTATCGTATTTCACACATCTGTTCCACTACATGCTGACATCTTCAGATGTTTTGGTTGCCTGCATGATTTTCATGATTCAGAAACCGCAGAGAACACCCGATCGTGTAATGGATTCTATGATCACTATTCTGAAATCTCAAAGGAAATGTGTTCCCTAATGTTACTCCCTAGCTTATATGGATGTCTAAAATGGCAGACACTTGAGGATGCATCATACACTGTGGGACGGAGATACAAGTGGCCTCTCTGGGTGACTTCAGAGCTATCACTCATCTCGGATGCACACTAGCTTAAAAGCATTGGAACCCTTCACGTCACAGGTATAAGTTGCTTTTTTTCTCGAAGGTCAAGCTATCAGTGGCGGACAGTTAGTATTCTGGAGATAGTTTCTTACTACATCCCTCCCAGGGAACCGACCAATGTTAGTTCTAAATGTGTCCCTCCCTCCTAAGTCACTCGGCCTGGTTATCATTGGCTGGCTGTGTCCTGAGACTACTGAAGTGTAACCTGTTTTTTTACAAGGGCAACGTGGTATTATGAACAAGGTTCGCTCAATATCTAGACCACAAATTGGTACAGGCCAATGTAACATGTTTCTTACTTTACAGTCCTATGGCAGAGTGGGTGGTCAGAACTGTGGCACACATCAAGACGGACATTAATCTTCTATCGAAGCCAAAGTTGCCGGTTCTTATTAAAAGAATTGTAATTCCAACATCCCAGGCACCTCTTCACAGACCTTCACCTCCACCTGAAGCTTCCATCGGAGAACACCCCAGTGAAGTCTCGGGAAAGCAGCGGAGACTACCTCAGAGAGGCTGTTTTCTGTCATCTTATACGACTCCATCTAACACAACTCTCTTCAAACTGACTGCGGACTATTTCCGTTTCATAGTCTGTAGTCCAAACGGGCTAATGGATCTCCCCTTCGTACTGTAAAAGGCACATCTAGTCGGCTTAGTTAGTACGCTTCTTCTGTGGGTTCAAGTTTTACACGGTCAAACCGTGTCCACGAGTATTGAACTGAGCAAGCTTTCGGTGACAAATGACAAGCCGACCTCCCAGAGCTCGAAGAATAGTGTGTTGAAGAGATTGTCAGTAACGGGATATCAGAAGCTAGTTGTGCGTCCACTTGGGCGCTTACATGCTCACAAACCCTAAAGAGGCGACCGTCACACCACCAGAGTTATCTGAAAGTTACTGCTCAGAAAACGGAGACCACTTCAAAACACCACAGTCATCTCCCCTCCCAATTAATACCCCCTTCTCCAAGCTACTAATCGCGCCATCCCCCTATCACCTTACAAAGTCGGACAAAGAAGCAGCTGCCAGCCTAATATACTCAAACTTTTTGACTCCACGCGATGAACATCCAGAATTATGTCACTTAGCGTACGGTTTAAATCTTGACTGACAGCCGACGTCCGTGTAGGTGGGGTGGTGGTCCTTGGTACTCTATGTAGTGTTTCATCCACACGGGGACAAGCACGGACGATTCTTCGATCTTCATCAATCAAAATCGTCCAACACGCACGAAAATGCCGAACTTCCAGTCCTTCTAGAAGTTTACCGTCACTTGACTACGACTGGCGATATATAGCTATGACACAGTTCCAGTGAATGTGGTTTACTTTCTACCCTCAAACGACACATATGATGATGGCGCTTTAAAGCCTACAAGATTTCCAAGGGCCAAGGATTCCTCCACTTTGCTTATTGTAAGCCAATTTAATACGCTCAGGATAAGCCGGCTACCGGTGTGACACACTCACTGAAGGCGGATTTGCGGCTTCTTTATCGATCGTAACCCGACCGATGGAGTAAAAGAGGCACGTTGGCGCCCGAAGCGACATCTCTTAGGTCGACTCTCATACCTGCTTTACCCGGTTTCCGCGACTGAGATCGCTCTCATAATGACCTTTCCAAGGTACTCGCGAAGCAAAAACTGATATGTAATTCCAACAACCAGATCGCTTCTTCGCCACACAAACATGCAAAGCTGTAAACACACCGAAGTCTTACAAGCAGCGTTCTTACCACGGGCTTGCGCCAACACAAACTCCATATTTCAGACACTTGCCTAGTGAAAAATACATTTTCCACTTCCTACAGGAGTGCCAGATGTAAAGACTTCTTCCCACTCCTGGAAATTTGCCAACACGTTCAGCCTATACCATTCGTTGGTTTGTAATTTCGCGCCGCCTGAACGTCACTGGCCCATAACCTTGCGAAACTTTCAGCAACCAGGCCTTAATGTCGGCTTCTGCACCAGACGCTAGTGTTTACTTTTTGAAGGATATTCCATACATTACGAGGGACCGTGATAAAACCCACCCCGTTTCACAGGCAGTGTATTCAGATAATTCCGAGTATCACCCCTCCCCGGTAGCATTGGGAGGGCTGTAGCCACTCCTACATTGGAAAGGGAGATCAGCACTCCTCCTACAGCTACCAGTCAGTCTATTTTACTGGATTCTTGTGAAACATGATAAAACATTTATTAGAACGCCCAAATCCCAAACATTTCCTTGGGAATTAACCTTTTTGTCTACCTGGCTTGTTTTCTTCAAAGCTGGTCATACCTAACACATCCACTCAATTCTCGGAAAGCTTGACGGAGACCGAATACACTGGCTTCAACCAACACGCTACCTTGATTTTGGCAAAGCCCTCTGTTATATTACAACTGGTCTCTCACCTTCCTAAGAAGAATTTCCCCGTTGCATTAGCTCGTAACTAGACATCATCTTTTACAGTTAAAATGAATGAGGCGTTTCTCCTCCTCTGTTGTTCTCCGTGAGGGCTTCCGGAGGGCTAGTGCTCAGTTCACTGGTAGTTCCAATTTACTCCCACGAACTTCCGGAAAAATTTCAACATTGCTCTATTCTGTAATGATGACCCAAAAATCCTGAATGCTAGCAATCGTGAAGCAATGCAAATTGAGCTTTACGCGAATGAACGCGGGTCAGATGGTTGGAGTTGTCACGTCAGTAACACGAATTTTGTGTAGGCCCCAACAGGTAGTCTCCTGTGATGTCTTTGATTTCCACAGTGCGCTTAATAGCTCAGGTGACATGGCCGAATTTCACATTAGAGGGATGTAAAGGAAATGGAAGTGGCAAAATGTGTCCAGGTCGGGTATCCCACGAAAGATGCTTTGCAAAATTCACCGAGTTTCGTAGTGACCAGCGACCATGTGGCTTATCTAAGGATCCCGACTGCAACGGAAGCTCCTCGCCTGCCTGTTCATGTATTCTCTTGTTATAGAAGGTCTGATACTGTCTTCAGTAATTCAGCAAATCACAAGCACAAACTGTTCGCCGATCTCCTAACGACTAATCTATTATTCTCTTCTTCAAAATCGTTTCACCTGTAGTATTTTTTAGCGTAGTTTTATGCATTCGATGGCCCCACGCACATTTCGATTGAGCGCCTTTGACTACCCTCAAGCGGGCTAAAGTTCTTCATGCTTTTCTATTTTCTTTCCTTAGTAGTTGTTGCTTGCCTAAGCTTAGGATATATCTAACCACTTACGGTATTCCGTAGCACTGCTGGGAATATATGGCTTGGCTCCGAACCGTACCGCGTTCTTTTATTTAGACGGCTGGTAGAGTTGTATTCCGATTGATTCACAGGGGAGGCTTCGTAAATTGTTAGAGCGAGGACCGGGTGCATATGTACATAGCCACTGTGGCCCCGGTGGTGATGTGCACGTCGGCCTTCGAATAAATAGTACTTTTCTTATGTTTAAGCTTAGCCTCAACGACAGTATCGAATAACTGGTAAATGTCAGGAGGTTGTGGCGGTCTGGAGATAACTCGGTTTGCCTTCTGTACGCTACGTAAAATTATCCAAAATCGCAGTCCAAACTATACATAGGATCATGAGGATCTTTGCTATCGTCTGCTCGTTGCAGGCAATAGCCTTTTATGGTTTGCACGCCTGCCGTTCCATGCACACTAATGAAGCCTCATGCACGATTTCGGCTCGCGCGCACGTTCACCGGTAGCAGCTTGAACCCCCCTGGCTCCTTCGGCGCACTGATGTCGTTTGGCGCTCTTTGGGATCCGTCGTATTTTTTGTTTAGTACATGTTGTCTACATCTCAGTTTTCCAAATTTTGTTGACATGAGGTATTTAATGCGTACATTTGGGAAGATTCAATCTGGTGCGCACCTGCACTACACTGTCATGTTGGTGATTCGTCGATATTGCCCTGCTTGTTACCAAACGTTTAACGACTGCAACTGAAGGCGTTCAGGCGTATCATAAAATTTTGTAAATCCTAAAAGAAACAATCGATCGTTGTTCAAAGTTCATGTGTCTCACTGCGTTAGAGTCAGATATTCGGCGGGAGTCATCTTTCGGAAACCTTTCAAAAAATAACTCTAACTCATTCGATGTAAGTTCCTCTGGAATCTGTTTGGATGTTTTCGCTGTGTAACATATTAAATTAAACGTTATTCTTGTTGGAACCATACAAACTCGTTTATCGTACACTTTGGAATCAGATAGTTCTGTTGTTTTCACTTACACCTGCAACTTGGGTATTTGTCTCTTTGATGCGCGTGTGCGGTGCGAAGACTTATTAATCTGGTTTTGAGAACCTCTCCCTTAAACTCTCGCTTTAGCTGATATATTTCCCTAAACGAGATTTTAAAGTTAGTAATTTCCCTAAACGAGACGCAGTTGTAACATCTATTTTTATCACTTCGGTTATCTGTACAGAGAGTTTTATCTAAAGTATGCGCGTCCTGCGTAGCATCTTTTAACTATGTGTAAAAATGGATCAAAGATGTCACAATACGTTTCGTGCTCACCACAAACTTCACTTTGAAACTTATTTCTACGTGGTGGTGCTAAGGATAAATTCCCTATTAAAACTCATGCATTGGAACCGAAAGCGTTGTAATTGGTCATGCTGTAAATGTCCACAGTGAAGAATAAAATTGTTTTTCTCGTATACTTTTTATCTGGTGGGTAATATCTCTTTGCAATCACTTCATCGGTGTCCACTCTAGGAACACCAGTGCACCTAAACGGCAAGTCCTTTGACAAGATAAATGTCCTACCTTACGCACGATCGGTAATAAGTGGCACTGACGGCCAATCCACTGACAAACGCATCTATTGGAGAGGAGCTTGATTGGTCTCAAATGCGAGAATAGATGGTACTGAGTAATATGTCAGACACACGTCTTTGGAATGGAGCACGGATACCTAGGCACTGACTACTGGCATACAGCGATGAAGTTGGTTGCCAACCGTTTAACTTCTGTATCGACGGTTAAGTCGACTTAGTTGCGAGCATATACTGCCGATCTTGGTGATGGGGCGTGAGCCACGACGCATTCGCTGCTAGAAAGGTGGCATACCTCCTGCAAAAATTGAGACATGGTTAAAGTGTGGGACTCCGAGTTGCAGGATTCTACCAATCATACTACGGGAGGCAAAACTGACAGCTTCTGGGCGATCAGAAATACACATTTGGTTTCTTCGAGTACGTGTCGGAAGTTACTAATGGCTGAGTAGATAACTAACACTTCACGACACCACGACTTGGCCAAGGGTAGATGTCTGGAAGAGAAAGCTGATGGTTTCCAGATCCATTTGGCGTACTTTCGAAGATAAGTACCAACTAAGGTGTCCGATGAATCAGCAGCCGGAGGGCGAGCTAATACGGTGTAACATGAAGGCGGTGGTCACTGCACCATTGAAACGTTGGAATGGTTTGACATCCACCGCGGATTCCTAGACGCCACCGTTGACTGAACTAGGGAGGTTATCGGATAAAGACTGTATGAGCTCGGTGCATCGCGGAGTAAACCGCTTGTAATAACTGAGCACTCCACGGAAGCGGGTGATCAGAATGACCGTAATTATAACGGGTAGGTCGCAAATTACTTCAAACTCATAGACCAATAACGGAATATCCTACCCATCTTTGTGGTACCAAAATATATTCCGTTGAAAGTAATCACTCAGTCAAGGAGCCGTTAACGATGAATCCAATGTTCTTCTCCGGGGCAGCTTGCCACTAACGGGTCGTTGACGAAGGGGTGGACGAACTCCAAAATTTGCGTGGCATCGATGAAATGAAGCTGAAGTGTTTGGGCGACGTTCTCTAGGCCAAGCCTTACGCGTATAAACGCGAACACTTGGCAGCTTTCTTCAAGATATCTTTGTCAGAAGCCCGGGTCAGGTAGCAGGTGTGTGCCAGATCGGTCAGCTCTGCAGAAAAGTTGCAGCTGCGTAACAAAACTATAGCCAACATATGGTAACATCCTAAACATCCCCGTTAGTAGTAACCAAACCATCCTGGTACACTCTTACTCCATACTTAATGATTACCAGTGGTGTATAGTCATCGACTACTATGTAATAACTGTGCATGTCAAAACTGTTTGGAAACAAAATATGTATAACTTAGCCTGTATGCCTCATAAGATTACATATAA
>LUCH01006039.1:0-21653 GCA_013368495.1 Paragonimus heterotremus | reverse complement strand
TATTATTATTATTATTATTATTATTATTATTATTATTATTATTATTATTATTATCTCTGATAAAAAACTGGCACCGTGAAGACTGGCGACGACATCTTCTATAAACGGCATCGGATGCCTGTGTAGTGCTTTGGCGTTATTAATGCGGCGATTGATTTCGGCCGGCTGCCATTCTTCCAGATCTCTGGGCATCACGCGTGATTTAACTCAGCGCAAGCCGTCTTCAAACTATTCAGTGTCAACGAACACCGGCAGGACAGCCGTAAACGGTGGGCGCTGCGTGGAATCTTTGACGACAGATAAAGGTGAAGACGGGTGGAAGAAAGTCAGAAAGTCATTGATTAGCAAATTAGGCAAATTTAAAGTCTTGGTGATTCGACACAGGGGACTGATCAAAACTTTATCAGTCATCATACTTTCGTATGTTTGGCTTGTTTGATTAACTACGCGGTGCCATCTAGAGTCTACTAGAAGGTCGACGTGGTAAAAAAGACAAGCCCCGATCACCGTCGTCTGAAGGTGGACAACCGTGACTACCTAGCGGAAAGTTCTACGAAGGAAATGGTTGTTTTCGGGGGAGCTGGCGAAGTATGCCGGTGCCGTTTTCATCAATTACGTTAACACTTCTGATGGAATCACATTGATCTCAATGCCACTGTCAGACAGGTGGTTTAATCGCGATTCGGCGTCGTCATAGAAAAAATGAGCGATCAAAGAAACTGCCATTGCAGCCATTAAGACTTGAATGGTCTTTATGCTGACTGAACAAAACCGGAAGGCCATCGGTACCATCGGACATGTTGGCCAAATTGTTCATACTACTAGCAGTGACCAGAGTTTGCTTACTGTTGCAGTATTTAAGGTGTTATATTGTCAAGTATGGGTAGCGCAGCGTGAGCTTGAACACTCCACCGTTGGGGATGAAAGCTGCTTATCTCGGCCCCCGATTTCAGTGGTCACTGTTGCGGTCCTACTGCGACTGTCCGAAGCAAGTTGGAGAATTTTATTGCCAAATGTCGTCCAGACGCACTCATGTATATCGGTTGATTGTGTCAAGAATGTTAGCCGGCAGAAGCTAAAGAAACCTTATATATACTTCGGCAACCGTTGTGATTGATGTTCCTCAAGAAAATTATTCCCCATTCGTACTGTGCTTGTTAACCGTGGCATGTGGTAAAGGAGGCGCAATGACTGCCAACCAACGATTCCAGTCGTGCTCGGAAGCTGAGTAATACGTTGGTGGTCACACAGACCAACGCTCTTTATTATAGCTGCTGGCAGTTGGACGTGCGGTTTCATGGAAGTGAGTAACTTCGGGATATAGTCCACCTCAACAACACGACATAACGTAGTTGAAACCACTTGGCGAAAACGACCCCACCGTCAGGTAATATGTTGCACGGCAAACAAGTTCAGAAAATTGGAATAAATCTGATTTTGAAACCCTACCTCATTACGCAAACATTCAGTGTGCATACCGTCAAATTTGATTCCCACGCATACTGTTATTGTTCCATACATTTTAAAAACCTTGCGTTCCTTGTGCTGTACGGTAAACCAAATGAACTACCTCAAATTAACCACCGATACTAGCTGACTTTTAGTTTTTGCCATCCGCAGCTTCTGACATCTGAGCGCTAAGCGTGGTTGACATCATACCTTGGGCCACCGGAATATGAACGTTGCTTTACCGTGTGAATAACACTTAAAGTCTGTAACGTATTTGTCTTCTGTGTATCATACTTTTACTCGCCTGGATTGTTGCGAATCTCGCTTGTGGCGAACTTATGCGCAACTTGTACATAGGGCATATGCACATTTAATTGCGGCCCTATGAACGTCCGACAATACAGGTTTAAGCTCTACAAGCCGTATAGCTTGTGAATGACCGTTAGATCCTCCATAGACAACTCATAAGGCCCCAGTTGATATTTGGGTATTTATCGCACAACTAATTGACGAAGAAAGGAGGAACATTGTTAAGTCAAGATAGTGTTCAAGGGAGGGCCACGAATTGAGGTAGATACTGTTGATTTTGTTAAGGTTCGTTGCATTATTTTGAGATCGCTATGCCTTGTTTGATCAGTATTGAAGGGTGGCCCTATCTTTCTTCATTTTTCTAAGAATAAACAGTACCAACCATTTTTACTCTTACACCAACTACTATAACCGTTTCTTTTACTCTTATTCAGTCTGACCCCTGTACATTTATAGATGTCAAAATAAGACATTTTTCTTCCATGTTCTTTCTTGAGTAGCTTATAGTTCTTACCATTTCTCAATGCGTGAACAGTCACTTTGCTTCAACCCGACCAATTACCATTTGTTTGAGTGAACTCAATTCCGTTTTATCGTCCCCCATTACTGAGCGGTGCCTGGTTGTCAGAGTTGTTGTACCGGCACATTCTTTGTTTGATTTGCGAGGATATTTCACATTCGAGGTATGATATTTAATTTTCATGTACATTGATTCAATTAGTACCGTATTAAATCCAGTTTTCACGAGCGTCTTCTCATTAACCGTTTCGAAGATAGATTATCTTCTCTGCTGTCGGATATTGAGAGAGGCATTTCTGGATTAACCGATTACGCGTAACTCGTTGTAAACCTTCAATCGTTAGCAAACGATTCAATAGATTCCACCTGAATAAAAAGCGGATATACCACGGCGAATGGCTTTGAGCGGCATAATAGTGGTTTCGGAAATTACCACGTAGAATACAGTGCGCATTATCCATCGGCCCGATGGCTGTTAGCGAAGACGGACGATTGTTCATTTTGCGTTGAGCAGTACATCATTTCGGGAAAAGTTATTGGTCACCCTGTTTCAAATTCTCTGTTTGAGTGCGGGCGCCGCTCACAAGTTGAGATCTAGCACGCAGTGCTCCCAATTTCCTGGCAATTCATTCCCACATATCCATGCTGCATTCGAAGTCAGGTTCGTGACATTTACAGATATATGTGAAATCCTGACATTATGTGTACCCCTTGATCTGATGAAAAGGATCTGAGCGATGACCTTTAAGTCGTTTCGGTTTGCAAAAGCGTTTGCGGGGTTTTGAAAATCTTTGAGCGGTCAGAGTATACTCCATCGTGAGTTCCCATAATCAGACGTGACTCTCACCATGTCATTCTGTCTTCTTAAGTTATACTTCGCCCTCGTGGTTGGTGAATCTTCTGATAAGAAAAGGCCCTAACGTTCGATTGAGTACCTGTAAGATATCAGTGACCGACTGCACTAACTGTTACTTAACGGTCATTACCTACTTCGCTGTTCTCCGCACCGTGCTGTCCAATTGTTTCCCTCGATTTTTGTCACTAGCGAGATGTTACGTGGACTCTATTCGCAATTTCTCAGCACACTATGGATGTGATACTTGACATGACAAGGGTCTAAGGACTGCTGATCGGATCTGAATTTCATCGCCCAATACAAGTGGACCCAAGTGATTCAACAGTTTGCCGCTGCGTGCGCCACAATATTCATAACCATGACAGTTCTTCATCTGATATGCTGCGGCATGTTTTGATTCACTTCATGCAACTGTACACTAGAACATCTTCATGAAGTTGGTACGTACGTGGTTTCATAGACTGCAATATGCCCGCATGAACGCCGTTTATCTTCATCGGATGTAACCGACAGCGTTGAACAATCAAATTTTTGCCCACTCGACTTTCCGCGGAAAGGTAGATCATTGAGCTGATTTGAGTTCTAGAATGTTAATGACTATGGGGTTTTCCCTTATCAGTATGACGTGGTGAATAAATGCTTAATAATAGAAGAACCCATTTGAATCTTTCTCAAGCTGTCTCCTTTCAGCAATATCGCCTTCTATTTGTCCCGGTATATAACGCATCTTTCCTTTGTGCAACAACAGACCAAGTCACAGTTTACAAAGTTAATAGAATGAATATGACAATGGAAATAAGTCCACTGTCCACGTTCTCTCATATCTGCGCGTATACTTTTCCATATGCGGTACAAAGTACCGCTTTTCATTTTTTTGCGCTTGGGATAAATCTTAGAAATTTGTCAAAAATTAGAGGCCCGCAAAATGCATTCAAATGTTCACGAATTTACCCAAAGCTGGGTTGAACCGTGATACACATCTCCAAGCTACCGCCGACATACATGTCAATCAGGCGGGGGTTCCTTGAGGAACGGCACAAAGTACCATAATAAACATTGTCTGAACGTATTGCATCCCAGATTTTCAGGCTATCGACCACAACGTGCCAGCGCAAACTGAGGGCATTGTACGAAACACTGTCTGCCTGGAAACCTTCAGACCCTTGAAGGATATTTTTGTCACTCCTCTTAATCCTCTTATCTGTGGATGTTCCGAGATGATTGGTGTCAAACGCCAGAAACGTCCAGACTGGCTCGACGACCACAATGCGGTTACCGCCGAATTTGTGCTAGAGAAGAATACCGTATATGCATCCTCCACAGGAGACCCGGGCAATAAAGCAAAAAAGGCGGCGTTCCGAATTATCCGCTTGCAACTGGTCGAGCGTGTTCGCGGAATCAAGGACAACTGGTGGATTATACAGGGCAAGCGCTTGCATGGTTTCGCAGATCGTCGACAGCATAAGCAGTTCTACTATTCGCTCAAAACAATTTTCGGTCCATCTATCCAGTCCACTAAAGCACTGGTGGATGTAGACACCCGCTGTCCATGCGCCCAGCCAGAGGACATCATGAAAGTCTGGGGCAGGCACCTTGGTAACTTACTAAATCGTCCTGCTGGCATTTATTGGATGACTGTGAACAGGCTGCCGCAACAGGCCATTCAGCCTTCACTCGCTATCGCCTCTGATGTACTAGAATCGCAGAGAGCAATCGGTCTACCTCTCAACGGGCAGGCTGCAGTTAAAGATGGATCGCCAGGCGAAGTCCTGAAAAATGGCGGGCTGGCGATGGAACGTGCACTGTTCCAGTTGGTTCACTCCATCTGGGAGCAGGAGATAATGCCACAGGATTTCAAGGATGCTGTGATAATACCTTTGTTTAAAGGCAAGGGTAGCAAGCAATGCCCCGACAGTTATGGGGGTATCAGTCTGCTGAGCTGCGCAGGCAAGGTGCTTGCCAGAATTCTTTTAAACCGGCTGAATACGAACGTCTTAGAGGCCAATGTTCCTGAGGAGCAATGTGGATTCCGGGCGAATCGGAGCACGATCGGCCTGGTGTTCGCAATTCGACAGCTCCAGGAGAAGCGCTGGGAACGCAACCAGCCCCCGTATGCCCTGTTTGTCGGCTTCACCAAGGCGTTCGATTCCGTGAACCGCGAGGCGTTGTGGACGGTGCTTGGTAAGTTTGGATGTTTAGGCAAATTCGTCAATTTGATTAGATTGTTACATTTGGGCATGAGGGCGAAGGTGCAATCGTGTGGATCGACCTCTGATGATTTTGACATTGTCACTGGCGTGAAGCAATGTTGTGTCCTAGCTCCATCCCTATTTAGCTTATATTTGACTGTCACGCTAACAGTTGCTTCTCAGGATTCTGGGGAGGACGGCGTTGAGGTACAATACCGGACGCATGGGCGCCTGCTTAATATTCGACGCTTCGGCGCCCCAACCAGGTTACATACCTCACTGGTGCGCATGCTTCTGTTCGCAGATGACAGCACGATGTTCGCACGTAGCGAGGACGAACTACAGCGATTGGCCACGGCTTTCGCGACCGCGGCATCCAAGTTCGGACTGTATATCAACACAGGTAAGACATTTTCCTTCTTTCAGCCTTTTCGTAGCGGAAGTGCTTCCTGTGCACCTTCACCCCAAATTCGTATCAGTAGCTGCACAGATTTCTGCTACTTGGGCAGCAATCTGTCCACTGATCTTTCCGTGGACCGCGAGTTGAGAGCTCGTGTGGCAAAGGCTAGTACTGCTTTCGGACGTCTCGAAAGACGTATTTGGAAGAACCACAGCCTGAAGCCGAGCACCAAGCTGTTTGTCTGCCGCTGAATAGTGCTGTCTGTACTGTCGTAGGGCAGTGAAACGTGGACATTGTATCAACGGAACGTGCGCTATCTGAGCCGCTTTCATTTGCAATGTCTACGACGCATGTTGGATATTCGGTGGTCCGAAATCGTTCCGAACACTGAGGTACTGCAGCGAGCGAACATGAACGAGATGGAAGCCCTGCTGATGTTGAATCAGCTTCGTTGGTTCGGTCACGTCCATCGGGTATGCGATGACCCTATTCTGAAGTAGCTGCTGTATGGACAACTGAGATCAGGCAAGCGAAATCCTGGTGGTCCGAAGCTGAGATACCAGGATGCTGTGCAGGTAAGTCTTTCACGTTGTAAAATTGATTTTAGATGTTGGGAAGACTTGGCGTTGAACCGGACTACTTGGAGGAATACAATTCGGACGGGCGTCCGCGAGTTCAGCGAGCAGTTGTTGCGCAGCCGAGAACGAAAGCGCGCGGTACGCAAGGGAACCATCGGTACCATAGGTCGCGGTGGCATGACTTTTTGGCGCTGCGATGTGTGCGGCCGCGGATCCGCTGGCCGTTTGGGACTAGTAGATAACCAGCCTACTCATAATGCACCGTCGGCGAACAGGCGACGAGTACGTCAGGCTTAGATACGTCATATCAGTTCATCCATTCTACATATTGAATCGACCAAGACTATGTTCGCTTGGCAAATAATCCACTGTGCTTTTCAGAAACCTGAGTGTCTGTAGTCTTCTACCCATTCTTTTCTTGAGCTTTGTCGATGTGTTGAATGATGAATCGTTTGCCGGAACTTTTCATAGTTCAACCTTGAATTCTGTTTTTCAACTTTTCCCCCTTCGGACTGCACTAGCATTCACTCGTATACTGAAATGCCTCTTGTACTGCATTTTACATATCTTTTTTCCTAGTATGGATCTTGTCATTGCAGTTTCTCTCAGCTTATTTTCCGAGAGATAAGGATTTCCTTTTCACGCTGGTCATTCAGCCGGCCAACCAGCACTGGCCGGCTGGACATAAAGGTCTCACTCACACACCTACTGGTCTTATTCCTTCGGGCTTACACCGGATACGTGGTGTGTGAGTGAAATCGCAAGTGGTGCAGCACAAGCCCTTTGGGGGTAATGTTTCAAAGCGCAGGCGTCCTTTGGCCCCGGTCACTGTGACAGGCTAATCCGTTTCGGATGCCGCCACCCTTGATGTTTAGAGAACTTTTAAAGTGATTATTCCACTAATATTCAACTTGTGAGATACCAACTCGCATTAATTTTTATGCGCCTAGCATTCCACATGTTCCCGTTTTATGTGAAGCAATTTACTTCCGTCTGTTCTGTTCGTGTCCGCGGATCTGACGATATCAAATGCAATCAGGTTTGTACTTGTTGCTTGGGCCGGAGGTGGTTCGTTGTTAAAGTGGCCTGGGTGCTAAGCACACCCTCGTGCACAATGTCGCGTGAAGAGGCTGAAATATGTTGGTCCTCAGGAAGACCACACTGCTTATCTCTTCCTTCTTTCACCGTCCGCCAGTTCTGTTAGAAACTCACGAAATGACCACAGTCCAAAGTCCCGAAGTGATCGCTTTGAGCGACAGTCTGGCTAGTGACGCAACTTTTCTTGCGACGGAACAAAGTGTTCGTTGCGAGTAGAATGGCTGTTCATTCGCAAGTGATCCACTTCATTTTCTGTGATTCAAAAGTAAGCCAATGCCCTTGACAGGAAGCCTCACGAAGACATCTGTAATCGACCTTTCCAACTCGAATGACACTTCACTGGACAGAAATAACAATGTGGATTTTCCAACATGAGCCAGGACGATCCAAACTACTCCCACTGTGGCTTCCCCAAAGGTTACTTAGTGGATAAATCCTGTATCACCCGCAGTGCACGCGTCACTTATTATGGACCAGCAGCTGTCCTCTCACTTAAATGCTCCATCGTAATTGTTTTTGGATCATGTCTCTTCTGCGCCCAGAAACAATCCATTAACACTATCGAAACCTGTCAGGAGCGGCTCGATACAAAATGATGTGAGTTGTGACGCGCAACACAGCGCTCACAAGAAGGTCAAACAGGTGCACCGATAGGGCATAGTCATGAACTGACTGCGACAACAACGACTCTGGAACCTCTCATATGGTGATCAACACGATCGTCGGTCAAGGCCGAAATCAAGCTACTGAAGCCAGTTGCTGTGTTGATTTCGTATATAATACACCTTTAGAAAGCATACAGTACACGTTTGTCGCACTTCGTTGTTGGGTATTTTGTAATTGGTCGAGAGAGTTTGAGGTCGCGCACAATAAAACCGAAGCCAAATAGGGCTGTTACTCCTCACAAAGTAGAATTTAAGAGGGTTGTTCGGTAACTCCTCCTTCAGTTCCAAAACATCCCCATTTTTTGGAAGGGTTGATGTACATCGGGAGACCCACCAGGCAACCGTCTCCACTCTCTGAACTCTATACGCTCCCCTGATGCGCAAGACGTTATCTTCGGAAGAATACCACACTATAGGGTTTGTATGTGTGCAACTACCGTTGAAATCACATTTTCTCCCATGTGCATCACAACAGCCGGCTGGATGGCTCTTCGAAATGTGAGATATCACAAAACGTGCAACGTACGAGGAGAGTGACAACACCATTGATACAAACGGTCACACCAGGAGGCGCGTTCCAGAATTACAAGACTGTGTAATTGAGACAAAGATGGATTTAGTGAAACAAGCCCGTTGACACCATTACTACATACACATTAGTACAACGGAGTTATAAAAGGTAGCTGTGATGTTTGACTTGGTACTGCATTATGAAATGTGCACGGCATTTTAATACGTTTTATTGTTTGTTGCGTCTCAACTTGCAACACGTAATGTTGAATTATTTGAAATAAGCAGTAAGTACGCATGGAAGCCTCTACCTGAAGTTGTTGGACAAATTATATAATTAATTGATGAAAGTTTTCAGAGGCATTTGCATCCATTCTTGGTTTTGAAAAGGGTCTGAAATAGGGTATTTCAGTGTGTCTTAGTGACTCAATTTTTAAAAGGATTTTTGAACAGATTCCTAAGTAAATATCGGAAACTCACGGTCATTCAGCCCTTTATGGGTAGCTAGACAGACATTTTTGTTCGCATTGGATATCCAGGTATGTCCCGTGCCAGCCCCAGCTCATCATAATACAACAAGCCCAGTTCCATAGCTAATCTGGTGACAGAACCGGGGCTACATATTTCAATATCCATTTTGTTTCCAAATTCTTCCCAAAGCTCTTGATCGTGTTCATCCTGAAGAGTAAAGCAGCTGTCGTTAACTCTAGTAACGTGGCTGACATTACGCCCTTACTACTGGAGCTGTCCCAGACAGCGGGACTCAGCTTCCTAATAGAGAAGTAGGCTGACTATCAGCAGAGGTAGAATACTTTCGTGACAACCGTAATAATGATATCGTTGTCAGCAATTCCCGTTCAAGCCTCACATCAGTCGTTTTATCATTATAAACTCTCAATAAGTACTCTGAATGTTTGCGATGAGGCCGTCGTATGTGTAAAATGAAGAAAACTACATGAAGTGGCAAACGTACAGTTAAGCGATGACGTGGGCGGTGTCCACAAGATTAATCAATGCCCCGCTGAGTAAGCCTGAAATATACCGCCTGCCGCGTGTCGGTAACTGGGAGTGATCTCGAACAAGCTAGTTTACCACGATTAGTAGCAAGCCTGTATTTATGTGGTTATCAACTCTCCTTCACGAATTTCATAGCTTTTTCCACATCTATTCCAGATTTATGCTTGATTATGGATTTAGAATGTTGTGATCTCGTGATTCATCAGCACGGCTCAAAGTTGAAAATGCATTATGCATGCAAATACTGCGTGTGATCTCTGGTCTAAAGGTTCTTGAATGCTAGCCGTAAACTGTGATTTCTTCAGTTATTATGGCAAAAGTTATTTCCCCGGAAAATCTGCTTTATTAGCTCGGTACCCGGTGCAGAAATTGAAATTGCCGAAGTCTGTGTCATGCACACATACCCATTCGCTTTAAGTGGCCGATAAATGGAAACGACCACGTTGAAATTCGGTATGATTGCCGTTGCTGTGGTCGGTTGCGTGTGGCAGTGTTAATGCATAGGTGCTGGAATATTCCTATTTTATTTTTTATTTCATTCACTTATCAATTTTTTCATTTTTAAGAAGTGGATTATACTGAGGCTTTCAGGGCAGTGTTTCAGAATCGTGAATCTAACAGTTTTTCAAAGTTCCAGAAGCACCTTCATAGAGAATGTGGGCTTATTTACGTCCGTGGGACGATCGGTGGGTTGAAAACGGTTTTGAAGTATGATAAGGTGAATTGGCATGGTGTCCTAGAAACCGTACAGATTTGTTATCGTTGTACGATGCACAAAAGGCGTAGGAGTGTATGCAGATGTGTGCGACTTGTCTAATAGGCTAACTGTTTTTTCAGGTCCTTTTGCAATTCTCTGGTGATTTTGAAGACCAGGTCTCGCATACCATCATTTATGGATGTCGAATTAGATCGGTCCGCTGACAGTGTACCGCTTGCACACTAGCCGAAGAAACCGCGAATCAGCATAAAATGCAGCGATTACCCTCTCGATATAATTGGAAAGGGTGGGTTCATCCACACATATGTACACAACCTTTTTGCAGATATCAGAAGTGATGGACGAGCTGATGAGAACTTTATCAGTTACACGGCTTAAGTCATACGGAAGGACAGCCGGAACACGTGGAAGCCAACGGCTACATTGTGGTGAAGAAAGGAAGAAGCAGAATGTACCGTTTCCAACAGACTGCACATTGACAATGCACGTAGATATCCTCACGTGCTTGTTCTCAGTGACTCCATACTTCCGACTATGCGTTTAAGTATACGGTAATGTTTGGCCTAATTTGTAAACTAGGACGAATGAATGGAGCAGTTATAATTGTCTGGGCATGCAGTACTATTTATCTTCACCCTTAAGCTAGGACAGTTGCGCGGAACTGTCGCAAGATTATAAGTCGGAAGTGCTTCCCGATGACGTTCGTTCATCAGATCACCAAGTCCATATTGCACTGTACGTACAATCTGTGTGACAGAGAGGTCGAACAGACGTGTTCAAAAATTCATTCAATCAAAAACGCCACACACGGCATCAATATATGAAATCTTAACTGGGTGCCGTAGTGATAAAAAAACGGGGGTGCAGAGTAAAACTGGTTATAATTGGTGGATCTTGGTCTGTGCTAGAGATGAAATCAGGTCTATGGAGGTCCGTTTATAAAAATGTGAGTTGTTAATGACTAGTTCCTTTTTATACACGGTTCTGTTGTAGTGCAACGGGTTGATAGGGTTTTTGCCGTTTAGATAAAGCCTCTCTAGTTGGTAGAATACCTATACCGCTAGGGGAAGATGAAGGTCAGACCCGTCTGTGGCATCATACTTACAGAAATGTGCTGTTCCGATGACCCTATTCAAGAGAGGAGGGAGTTGGAGTTGTGACTAGTAGGTTCGCTGATGCCTCCTCCAGTGAGTGTATCACTACCCCTCGGTCTTGCCTATCATGGCTGAAGTCACTGGTAGTGTGAAGAAACCTTACGTCAAATATAATTTACTTAGACAGTCATTGGGGTTTGCAATTATTTTTCATTCATTCCCCCTTCCCTCCTACCTCTTGCACATATAGATTACTCGATAATCAAAAGGGCTTTGAAATCGAAAAACGGGAGCCGAAAAATCCGTGAATCTGTTTTCACGAGGAACAGTCGCAGCTCTGGTTGATGTTTTCTGGCATTCCAGTGCAAATATTTTGGTCGTTCCACTGGCAACAGCTATTTCGTGCTGTGCAAGTTCAACCTGAACTTGAACGTCATGATTCCACAGAGAGGTTCACAAACGTGGTAGCAACGAATGACTATGCATACCGAATATAACTAGGAAAGTACCACTGACCCGACCAATTTTTTACGCATAATCCTACGTTGGAAACTCTAGCAGCACGACCGTTCTGGGAGAGTCCTAAGTAGACAATTTGGGAGCGGTCGGAAGAAAAATTATACACAGCCTTAAAATACGATTTAATGAAATGCCACCTACAGTTCGAGTGCCTAATATACCCAACCGCGATGAAAGCTATCGTCTGTCTTCAAAAAACGAACAACAAAATTCGGGAGTTGGAAATATTGAAAAAACCATAGTGGCCAAACGATTCCTATCGTGAAGAGTAAACAGATCGCGGGTAAGTACCAAATGGCTCAATGTATTAAAATGAACACTCAGGTCTTCATCAATATTTGCAAGGGCTTACTGCTCATTCCATGTCTTGACATCCGCAAAAAAAACAAGTTTTTAGCACGCATTAGAAGTGAAATATCTCAGTTAATAAGCAAAATACAGCAGTGACACACCTAGACAATTTTGGCAACTACTTTTGCATAATTTACATGTGGTACTGGTCAGCAATATACATTGACGCAACCAGCTTACAGGCGAGACTATCACACACCGAGTTTCACAGCGAAATCCAAGATGGACAAGCTGGTACATTAGCGTACAAACAAAATGTTTTGGCACACAAGGCCCTATGGTTATCCACCTGGTTATAGGTGACTCTATTAAAACCAACGTCACTAAATTGAACGCCATCAAACATCTATTAATCGCTTTTGGCGAATGCTCCGGACGGAACACTCAAAGAGTACTCAGGAAACAGCTGTGTTCGAACGTGCTACTAGGGATATGTTTACTGGCGTATTTTATGCCCGCAGTTGGATTGTCGGAAGTATAATCACGTTTTCCCGCTCAATGGCATTCAAATGTCAATAAAGGCAAGTGTTGCCATGTCTATGACGCCGATTTTCGTGGCATTCCACTATTAATCCTTCGAAATAAAGTGAAATGCACTTTTTTGTTATTTTTTCCTCAATCCCTATGCTATTGAACTGCCGTACCCTCCTTGATTACATCTTTGGAAGATCAAGACAAAAATATTTTTCCAGTAACAGATATCTACGATTTCAGGAACTGAAACATGCCGCAAAATTTTAGCAACTTCAGTAACTTGAAAAATCTTTTTACCTTGAAGATTACAGAGATACTTACGGCCTACGGATTACACGCAGCCTTAGAGGTTATCCTCTAAGCCGTTGTAAAGATTAGCCGGTAGGTCCTGGCATCAAGCCACTTAATCTCATCAATAAACGAAACCTGTCATTACACGTTGGTACGACCGTAAAGTTCATTTAGGTTTAGTTCAAATTACAAGAATCGAGGCTAGTGGTCGGATAATGTCCAAATTCCCGCATCAGCGAACGCTTTAAAGAATGCGAAAGAAAAGGCTTCCTCCGGTAGTGTTTAGACATCTTAGATGGCAGTAAAGAATGCGCGGTTTATCAATAAGAGAAAAAGAGTATCCCCGATCGAGTTATCATCAGTGGTATGCAGACAGCTTCTTGGAGTTTGGTTTGCGGACGTTTATCATAGACTTAAATGACCGAAGGAAGTGGGATCGAGACTACTTTCAGCAAACGTGGTATACTGAGACTAGCAGATGTAGTGGAACCAAGAAATGAATCGACAAGGTAACCAAATAGTCTACAATAAATGTCTACAATAAATTCCACCACACTACGTTCGTTATGAGTTAGAATAACGTTCCTCTTGAATAAGAGAGTAATTCTAGCAGACCCAGTCTATCCAACGCATTAAAAGTCCGCTGTTGCCACAGTCAACTCCCGGTAGCAACGACCACGTGCAAGCAGAAATCGAGGCGCGCGGGGACGAAGTGTATATTCATTCAAACTACAGACGAGATGTCAATATGTACAATGAAAATAACAGGTACTAAGAATAGTATGTAGCAAGAGAACAAAAAGGTAAGGGACTCTTCACAGAGAGTGGGTTGAAACATGTTATTGCCGTCATGATCTCCTTCAGAATCCTGGATGAGGAAACAAAACTTCTTGGTGATGAAGACAACAACTAAGGAGGAACAAGTCACTATAAAAGTCTCATTCATTGTTTGCGGCTGGTAATAATGGTGAACTAGAAAACATCGCAGGGTTGCGGACAGAGGGTAAGGGGAGGCCTTTCATCACGTTAGGGGTATTCCGGTCACTTCATCAATCCAGCTCCGGAAATACTACCAACCACTTCGTATCCAGCTTACACTAAACGTCGGTGATCGTAGCAGCCAGAGGACGATAGTTATCGCGAACCTGCTGAAATGATCAAACAGACCACCAGCGTTGTAAGAATTGAAGACGGTCAAAGGTGGGCAGGGTAGGCTGGTTAGAACAGATCAACAGAAAAACGCCCAGTCTAGATCTCAGTATCGAAAACCGTACGACAATGAAAAACGAAGATTCGGCAAGTTGACTGCGTGTACCGTCACCAAGCTTGAAAAAAGGAGTGTGCAAAGAGGGCTCATCAATTTATCGAGACACGGAGCGAGTTGTGCCTTTAGCCGAATATTACAAATGTTAAAGTTGATTGAGACAAAATGGGCGAGAAACAAAGGTAGCGAACAAAAAATTGTGAGTCAACCTACCGGAAGCGAACGATTATATCATATCAGTCGTTATCGTTGTCTATCAGCAGTGTTATGACTCGTGGAATACTGGGGCTCTTGACGAAGATCAATTTTTACTTGAAAAGACTCATTATTCGGGATTTACTTGTGAAGTATTCCACGACTTTAAATTTCATTTTTATGAACCACAATTTATTGAAACTTAATTCTGGTGGACGTTTTCTATTTGCCTTTTGATTGGCCCACCCAACTTTTACTGTATCAATTTAGTTGAAATTCTTCAAGGTCAATCAAGGTCAATCAAGGTCAATCCAGGTTTATATAAATTCCTGCAGGTAGGTACGATGAACAGCTTCTTGTGCTGTTTTGGTTGTTGTTGTGTGTGCTTATGGGGGCGATGCAGGAGCCACGGGTTTGGCATGTCACCACCAGATGTCTTTGTCAATGTGACTGGTTAATGCTAGCAGTGTCCATCATTTGATAGGGAGAATTTCGGGTGAAATTTTGTTCACTTTCTGCCAAATCACTGTATTTTTAGATTTGATCTCTTATAACTGTGCATCAAGTTTGAAAGGGTAATAGATAACCCCTTCTTCACGAAGGTCGAGTATGTATATATTTACAATTAGAATGGAAAATTTAGAAACGTTTTTCACCATATAGGTGAAAATGATGAATATCACCTCTTTATTCTATCGAATCTTATGATGTGATGGTATACTGTTGCATGAGGATTCGTGCAGCTACTTCATTTTACCCATGAGTGCTTCATTCAGTTTTAGTCGACATCGTTTCGGTCGTTTTGTAATAACCCCTATCTTACAAGCATATATGCCTGTCAACGCAGTATTCAAGGTGCATCATTTTCTTTCTGCTTCGTGCGTTGAAGGTTATTCAAACTGAGGGCAAATGGTTAAACCCCCAACACCTGGTCGACCAGTACAAACATGACACCTTATCATCAGTGGGCCCACGAAGGTTCACTCTTCAAGGGGCGTCGTTCTCCCGAAACACAGGTTCGGTTGCCGAACTCTATAATACCACACTAAGTCAAACTTCCATCCAATGGGAATGTGCGCATGCGTGAGCGTCGGCAAATTGTTAACAGTGTGCTGAACGATTGGCTTCCAAAAAATGGCTGAAGTGCAGTGTCATTTCTAACAGGAGACTCGGAGGACCTAAGTGCGTTCCGCATTGTTCAAAATAGGTTCAGGCGGGAAATCCGTGAATACACCGGACTCGTACGAGAAAAGATCTTCAAAGCCCGAGGGGAAAAACTTCTTATTTGAGCATGTGACAAGTTGGAAGGAATAAAACTCCGGCTCTTTCTCTACGACTGCCCGGCGGGGATACTTCATCTGACTCCCTAGTTGAGGCGGAGTTACTCAGAGTATTATTCGGTAGTCTACAGTGTCGCACCGTCTAACTGTCATCCTATTCTACCACTGCAGAACTTCCGGCAACCAGTCGTCACCGCTGAGTTTTCTGTGTTGGATGTTGAAGACCTTTTATTCAACGTTAATTCATACAGTGCAATGGATGCTGACAGGATCCATCTTAAAATTCTCAAACAAGCAACTACTAACCTGGCAAAACCCCTTTATAGTCTTTTTAAACAGACACTCCGGACTGGCATTCTCCCTAGTGCATAGAGAGAGGGAGAGAGTCGGCAGTCACATCCATCTTTAAACCGGGCGACTGGCACTCTGTGGTTAGCTATCGGCCAATCAGTCTTACTAGTATTCCGTACGAGATAATAAAGCGTTTATTAAAGCGTGCCATCCTCAATCACTTCTTATCAAACCACCCTTTTTCTTCTACCCAGCATGGGTTTCTTTCTGACCGGTCGTACATAACAAAAATGCTTATTTTCATGATTAGTCTGACGGAGGCGAAAGACAACGGTCTCATCTCAGTTGCTATCTTTGAGTTTGCCAAGGCTTTTGACCATGTCCCACGTGACCCTCTCAAACGCACACTGGATGTCCATGGTTTTCATGGAGAGGTTCTTAGCTGGATTGCCTCTTTTCTTGATAGTAGAACTTTTCGAGTTAAAACCGAATCAGATCTTTCGTCCCCATCTTTCATTTCTGCAGGAGTTTTTCAGGCGTTAGTGCTAGGTTCTCTGTTGTTTCTTATTTACATCAACCGCCTTCCCGACACTTTCCTGCAGAGCCCTTCTGCACACCGACGGCCTAAAAATCTGGAATGCAACTGATCCCAGTGTATTGCAAATTGATGTTGACGCGGTTGTGCTGTTCGGACGATTGGAGCTTCCAACTAAATGGTAATAAATGCGCTCACATGTCACTCGACGGAGATTCTGGCTACGTCTTTGTGATTCTAAGCGCGTGCCGTACAATAGGTAACGAAAATCGATCTGGAGAGAAATCTGGGCATCTGGTTGTCGTCTTACTTGAATTTGCGTATCACTACGAGATGGCGACAATAATGGGATTTGCTGCTCTTAGTATGATTAAGCGCAGGAAAGCGTTCTAAACGCTTTACAGGGTTTATATAAGACCGCTCCTGGAATATGCCAATCAGGTCGTGTACACCGGCCCGAGCAAAGATATACCCGCTGTTAAGCGTGTCCCAAACTAGTCACGAGCCTAAGAAGTGTCGTGTACGAATCTCGATTTAGAATTCTTGATTTGCGTCGATTTGAATTTCGACGACTCTGTGATGATTTAACTCTCACACACTTCTTCTTTAGAGTAGATCTCGTTGAACAGTTTTTTTTATCGTAGCGAGTGATGACGAACGTTAGAAAAAAGCTTTTCAGGCTTTGTACTCGCACCTTTAGTTAGAAGTTTTCCTCTTATAGGATTATTAACCATTGGAACAGCCTTCATTCTGAGGTCGTTATCAGTGTTTCTAGGGATTACTTTAAATCATTGCTTGTTCGTCGTGTGCTCAAAACACTTTTGTGCAAGTAATCTTACTCTGTTCTTAGTATTTACTGTAATCTCCAAGAGCGGTGCTATACCCTGTTTTCAATGTCCGCCATTCAGGTCAACAGACGCCTTCTTGACAGTGAGCAAGAAAACCCGACTGGATTCAGGTACTTTGGGCTTCCGCCTCAAATCCGTGTATCAGTCGCTGATTTCGCCAATGGTATGCTTAGGATTCGTACAGCTTGTCGCGGCGGAGTTCATCTTATTCTTTAATCATAAGGGCTAAATAAGATGTAGTTTTGGAATGTATATATGAACGTACGGGATGTTGAGCAGTATTTTACAGTTTCCTCTCATTGAGTATGGGACAGATAGCTTAAATTTACGGATTTCATGAATTTATGGTCCTCAAACTGAAATCAGTCGTGATAGAAGAGAAAAAAAAGGAGGGCATGTTTTACTGCATGCCAACTATAACATGGTATTTTGATATCCATATTGTCTTACGCACGATAACCTGTTTCTCCTTGATTTATCCTCGGTTTCATTAGTTGATTCGGAGTTAGCGTGTACTGACATGTGTGATGTAATGGTCTTATTTAGTTCGAGCGATGGTCCTCTTAAAGTGGACATTGTAAACGAGCATGAGACGAAAGCTCAATTATTACTGGACCTTCGCGTGTTAAGATATTCATACGACTTACGCAACCGAAACCGAAATTCCCACTAACAACATGACAGGACGCTGCGCTACGATGTACACACGCTGGCTTGCTGTTACATTTTTTTTGGGATCAAGTAAATTCTTGGTTGTAGTTCAGAGTCTGCTGTGTTTTTCTGGAGTCGTTAAGACCCATGGGTATCGTTACCTCCTGTACATACGTACTAGGTGTTTGCGGTTCGTTTATCTTACATTTGTGCGTTATAACGCACAGAGATGGCTTATTAGCCATTTCCGATCTTCGCTAATCACGCAGGTCGTAACAAAGGCAATATGACAATATCGTCAGTTACTTCAGTCGTGGTTTATGAAGAAAATGTCGCAGTGTTTTGAGGGTCGTGATGATGACGTCCTCAACGTACGTTTATGCTTCCCCACTCCGCAGATCTTGTAAGCGGTTTCTACGTTGTTTTGTCAGGCTTTAGGGTGTATTTTTTTTTATACTTAGAATGAGCTGTGTTTCCGACCAAAGCATTATCATTCTCCTGAAGATTTTCCCACGTCCTTGCAGTTTACCTTGATTCTATCCGCTTCCGGATGGTCGAGGTTCTAGTCACTCTACATCCATCTGGGCGCGCTTGTCTGTAGTCTTGGACCACGTTGAGACACATTGGGCACATATACTGCATACCATGCATCTGTGTGACACTGACTCGTTCATTCACCTACCAACCTTTAGGTTTCCGTGCGATCACAGAACTTTCTTGAGGCCCGCCAGAATATTTCATACAGTCACTGGTACATCTCGCGAATTCCAGCTTACCGCTAACCACACTGTGTCTTGTTTGTGTGTGACGGGTTAGGCCGGAGGCAACAGCCGGATGACCGAATATGATTTTGTTTCAGAGTGTGAAAGCGTTGACACTTGGGTTTGCCTCAGTAGGACGTTCGTGGCTTCTTGACTGGAGTCTAAAAGACAATTACTTTCGTTGGTTGAGGACGTTTGGTAATATGACAAAGAGTTAAATGACGCCCCTGTGTTCGAATCTCTTTGTACACTGACATAATGTAATTTCCCCTTGTACATCTTTCTCTTTTACGTAGTACGGTCTTTTCTCTTAGATATTATGGCACGTCATCCACTCCCTGCAGTCTTTTCATGTCAACCGTATTAAATACAACACACTTTGAGTTTATGATCCTTCTCATTGTGAAAAATTGTTGCTGTGGTTTCACCCAACTGTTGATGGTCTCAGTATATAATGCTCGGTACGGTAAACACTCAGCTGGCACACGAAGTACGTGACCCAACCATCGCAGGCTGTGCAACGTGGTTATCTGACCAATCGATCCCACATCTCAAGCGTTCTTGAATATGCGTTGGCGAACTGCCTCATTGCTCACGTGATCAGTCAACTTAATGTGAGCTAATTGGCGCAGACAACCATGGTCAAACATCACAATACTGTTGATATCTTCCTCGTGAACAGGCCACGTTTCCGAACTATAGAGAAAAACAGAACGTACACAAGCATGGTATACTCTTCCTTTCAGCGATAACTTAAAGTCTTTACGACGCCGGAGATGACGCAATTTGGCAAAGACAATGCGTGCCTTTGCTATTCTCGCTGATATCTCACCACCAATATTACAACCTGACGAGATAGTGCTACTCAAGTATGTGAAACTGTTCACAATCGGATGTGGATTATCTGCAATGTAGAAAGTAGGAGTGGAAATGCCCCAGTCTTGAAGCAGCACTTTGCACTTTGAAGGTGCGAAGCGCATTCCGTACAAGCCAGCCAGTTCGCTCAACTTGTTCAGCATGGTCTGCATGTCTTCGGCAGAGATGCTAAGTAAGACAGTGTCGTCCGCGTACTCCAGATCGGTCAATCTAGTGCCAGGAAAAAGCTCAACATCAAGCTCACTGGATTCGCGAAGTGCACCCTCCAGAATGTCGTCCATGACAAAATCGAATAGGAAGGGGGAAATCGGACACCCCTAACGAACAGCATTAGACGTGATAAACAACCGCGACAGTTGTTCATAAACTCTCACCCTGCTTACAGAGTGGGCATACAGTGATCTCAATAGATTCACGTACTTCACTGGTACTTCCTTGCAGAGAAGACAGTTCCAAAAATCGTTACGAGCAACTGAGTCGAAAGCAGCCTCTAGGTCCAAAAAGACCACGACTGTCGGCTGTTTGTAAGAGTTCCGATGTTCCAAAATCCATCGCAAAGTAGAAGTGTGATCAACGCACCCCCGACCGGATCAGAATCCTGCCTGTTCTTCGCGTATCTGACTTTCTCTGTGCTCAGTGAGCCGACGTAGATTGAGGCCACTGAGTAACTTGGACGCACTTGACACCAAACTGATGCCCCTGTGGTTGTCACATAGATTTCGGGACCCCTTTTTGAAAATGGGAATTACTGTGGATAAACACTAATCGCGAGGCACCTCTTCAGTCTCTCAGGTTGTCTGAAGGAGTTGAGTCAGTTATATCAACCTCTCCCCACCATCCTTTGAAAAATGAAGGGGAGAGGAAATCTGATTCGGGATCTCTATTACGCTTCAGTAACTGGAGCTCTAGGATTACTTCCGTTTCCGACGGTGGGCCGTCTGGAACGCAATAAGTGATCATTCGGGTCCCGTCGTCCACATGATCTGGTTGAGGCCAGTTGGACTGTTTTTCAAAATATTCAGCTCATCTGCCAAGTCTGCGCGATTGACTGGTGATAAGTGAACCATCTTTTTCACATATGGTCTCAATTGCACCGACTCGACGACCAGTACAACCACGGATCAGGGAAAAGAGTCCCAGATAAAAAGGCTTTTTCCATCTCTTTTGATTGTTCAACCAAGTAGTGCTCACGGTCATCACGCAAACTTTTGGTCAGCTTGCGTTTAAGTTCTCGACGGTCATCACCATACATACCTGCTCACAGCATGATTTCATAGCTTTGACGATTTGTTCCGAGTATTCGTTAGGATTACTTACCTGACTGGAACTTGGCAACTTGTTGACCAGTCTCCTGATAAACGCTGTTGACACTCATCGCTCGAATGCCAGTTAAGTACCTTGCATTTACGAGTGTGTATCTTCTGAGCAAATGACAAAACAAAACGGGCACGCTCAATAGCATGGTCCGAGTCCAGGTGGTTGATCCAAAAAGCACGACAGTCCTTAACACAGTGGCGCCACCCGTAACTGATTGCAGTATGATCCAACTGTGTCCATGGCTGAGAAGCACACGGAGGTCTCCAAGTAACAGTGCTTCTTCCTGTGTTGGAATGCGCGGCTCGAAATATAGAGACCGTGGGATAGGCACACCTGCAGCAATCTTTCGCCATTGTCGGTGCATTGTGCCCGGACAACAAACATACCTCCCAGGCGTTCCTCATTCGGAGAAAGACGACCAAGCTGAACATTAAAATCGCCCGCTAGTATGACTATGTTTGAGTGTTTAGTTTGCCTCAGAAGGTCAACGAGGGCGCCATAGAACGCATGGAACGATGACAGCCGTCCGTTGGAGCGCACACCGATATAATGAATACATAACGCCCTTCTGATTTGCGTCGACAGACTTTAACCGGCG
>LUCH01006038.1:2630-31544 GCA_013368495.1 Paragonimus heterotremus | reverse complement strand
AGCAAATCTGTAATGTTGCACCCTGGTCGGTGGATTTAGCAACACTCACTGGCGCTAGTGGAGGCCTTGACCCACTTGTTTCAACATGTGTGGAGGACGGAGACCATCCCTGTGTGCTGGGGTCACTCTATACTGGTCCCCGTATTCAAAGTGGCATCAGGAGCTCTTGCGAATCCACACAGGAATTAGCTTGACCCCAGTAATTACTAGGGTTTTGGCATCCATTGTACTTCGTAGACTCACTCCAGCTCGGGAAGCAAACATTAAGAAAGAAGAGGCAAGATTTCGCCCTGGATGGGGATGTATAGATCACATTTTTTCCCTTCGTCAAATTCTGGATCAGCATCACGTGTACCACCGATTAACAATCACCGTATTTCTCGACTATAAAGGTGCGTTGGATTCAGTGGATCTTTCCACACTTTTAGAGTCGCTTAAACGCAGGGGTGTACTGCAGAAGTATATGAACACACTGTCGGCGGTTTATTCCCATACTCCAGCTCAGGTTAGGGTTTACGGTGAACTGTCGGACAGTCTCGGCATCAGCTGCGGTGTACGGCAAGGCTGTCCTCTTTCACCATTTTTGTTTAATTTTGTGATATTATGGATGGTTGTCTCCGTCATTCACAAGATGCCGGCGTGGACCTCCTACCTGGAGTCGATCGCATCAAAACCATTGCTCACTGTCCGGCAGAAATCGGCCTTGTCGAACTGTTCTGTCGTCAACAAAAGGCCGTTTCAAAAACTGAGCTAGATCCCCAACCTTAAGCTGATTACTAACCCCTTGTCATGCTAGGAATTCGGTCGACAGTTAAAGAGGACATTAACTGCGTTACCGTGGAATAGGTTTACGGTATGATATTTCGTCTCCTTGATGATTTGTTCTACATGTCGAACGCCTACCAAACTTTTAACGCTGCCATTTTCGTGCAGCAGTTGAAGTCATCCATGGGAAAAATCCACCCTCAGTCTACCAGGTTAAACACCAAACAGGAACTAATGCACTTAAGTCTGGACTCCTGTGATCTTGTTTTCGTTCGTATCTACGCCGATAAGGCCCCTCCTCAAAAACCGTATGATTAAGCGATTCCCGGATTTGTTTGTGGTCGATCACAGTGGATCCCACGACACAGTGGGCGTTGATAGGTCTACTATTTCTGATGTCGAACACCACCCAGATCCTCCCATGGCTTCTGAGATGGACCCTGCTTCCAATGACTCGCAGTCCGTGCAGCCCGTGTGTAACGAACAGCATGTACCTCCTCAGCCCAACCCGAAAACTCCTGTTGATCTTCCTCGCACTCCCTCAGGCCGAACGGTCTGATGACCAACAGTTTTAAAAGAGTATTGTGCTTAACACCTCACTTAATCGAACGCTCCCATCCTTCTAACGCTCCAGGAAGGATTTCTATAGGGTATTTTTCAGGAATGGCTCGATACAAAATGATCTCAGTTGTGACACGCAACACGGCGCTCAACAAAATGAATGTGACAAGTGCATCGATGGGACATAAGCATGAAAGGACCGTGACAACAACAACCGTGGGACCTGTCATGGGGTGGTCAAAAAAATCGTCGGTCAAAGCCGAGGTCAAGCTACTGATGCCAGTTACTGTGTTGATTTCGTATATAATGCCCCCTTGACAATATATAATACATTTTTGTCCCGTCTCGTTGCTGAGTCTTTTGCAATCAGTCGGAGTAGCTTGAGGTCGCTATCACTAGCGACACAACAGTACTGTACGTAATAACACATTTCATTTATTTTCTACGTACAGCCTACATCTGTTGTCTTTGTACAAATTGAACACTACTTCTCTGAATGAATGCGACTGAACAATACACTTTTGGTACGCGAGTCTCGTTCCCTTGATGCGACTGCTCCGCCTGGGTCGGAGTCGCCTATAGTGAGCTATTCGGTGACTGCGTCTTGAGTTGACTGTTTGTGTTCGTATCTTTGTATAAAGCTAATCTCCTATGAAGGGAACCGCGTGATACGTTCACTAATCTCCTCACCAATTTCAAACCTTGAGATAAAAATTTATTACCATTTCACTTCTACTGGTTTCTTACGGAGTTGAAAGTATATTTGTATATTATTCGCACCTCAGGGTATTCCGGTGTGAATCGATGACAAGAGATATATGGTTTCAGAACAGATTCGATGTCAGTTTATCACTTCGTCTGCTCCAGTCATGTGAATTTCGGAAACGGTGAGTGTATGCGGGGGGTGTTGCGTGTTGAAGTAGCTAGAAGCTGTTGAGCACCTAGAGAGGTTGCATCGTTTTGTTGTATAACGGTGGACTAATACTAAGGGGGACTGCATCTCTCGCTTGACCTTCGATAAGTACATTACATGTAATCAATGGAAACCGTGGCTTTGGTACTTTTCGGTCTTCACAGATGATTACATCCCTCTCCTATCTCGGCCATTTCAGCAATTATCCTGCCGTCGGTCCCATTTTTCATGCTGACTTCCATCAACAAAAGCTCAAACTGAGTCAAAAATGTCAAAGGTTAACAAACCTCTAAGATGGACGTTGCTCATCAACCTTTCTTCAAAGCTTGTGCGAAAACCTTGACACTTTTTCTTATTAAATCGTAAATTCATTCTGTAGAAATGATCCAGCATTTCTCTGACTGGAAACTCGCGACAATTTTCTCCGATGTAATCAAGTGAAGATCGCAGTGATCCTGCTAACTATTATCCAGTTACCTTACTCTCCACTGTACCGAACATTTCGGAGAGTTTGGTTGATGTGTTTCCGTATCACCTAAAATCGTGCAGGACGGATTTCGATGGAGACGCCCTTGTGTGACCGACATGATTCTAGCGATGGATGTTTGCAGATGCTCATTTAATTGGGGCCTCTAAGTTGATGTTATTCACCTTTATTTTACCGAGACCTTTAACAAAATTCCCCACTATTTTTTCCTCTGAGCATCCTCTTTTTGACTTTCTTTGTACTCTGTATAAAGGATCACTTGTCTAGGCGTTGCTTTTCTATTCGTGTTTGAGACACGTATTTCATCACCCGCGTGGTTACCTCAAGAACCGCAAGAGGCTGTATCCTCTGACACTTATTATTCATACTGTTCATCACTGGCCTCTCAATTCCTCGTCGTCTTGCTAAATTTTGTAAGTGGATGTCAATAAAGTATGGTGCACGATATCCCGAGACAAGAGCAGCACATTCTTGCTGAAATATGTCGATTCTTTGTACACCTGATCTCTAACACAGCCTAGCAGTTAATTCCGCAAGATTAACATTTTTACAGCTGCTTTCTCATCTCAGATGGCATTCCGGTCTTTCACTTTCTCCACTTCATGTTGGTGGTGGCAGGTCACGGTTCAGCATTAATCTTCACAACGGTTCTTGCCTCTGTCTCAGTGACCCAAACTGATGGGCGATTATTATTGTATTCCCCCCTTTTCCTTTCTACCCTAGCTTTCCTCTGAGATTTTTTTTTACCGTGTTGGAAAGATTTACGTTGGTATCCGAGCTACTGGTTCTGTAGCTCCCACCGCCTTTGTTATGACCTCCATCTCATTAGCCACAACTGATGAGGCGACGCTCTTAGAGTTACAATCCTGACCTGGAGTTTGCTTATACACAGCCAACAAGCCCGTAATGGCCCCTTATGAATCATATACAATTCATACACTCCTTTTGAGAGCTTGCTACACCAACAGTGGCTCCATTTCGTACACTCATTACGCCTAATACCCTCAACACCTACCTCCAAGTAACGCTTGCTATTGGCGCAACCACTCTCCGTTAGGTTGGTCGCGCGGATGTCTTCTCCCTGATTCGTCAAGAGAGTAATGTTAACTTCCGCTGCTTATAGTATTAGTTAATGAAGGTAGCTGTCCAAAACGAATAATTCATTTGAGAGAAAAACTCCAAGTTTACCCATCTGTATATAGCTCGTCTAAACAGCCTATCCTCACACAACACCCCTAATAACTACCTGTCCCCTGCTAAATTTTCTAGCGGCCTGAACTATTTCCTCGGGTGGTTTGATTTCATGTTCGTTCTTATTCAGTTGTCTGCCAATTCGAAAAGCTGGCGCTGTCATAAGTTCATGAATCTTCTGATTATCTACAACAACAGGACGCTTCATTAAAGGAGTTTGACAAATAATTGAACTTTTTTTCAGGCGAGCAATCGTAGTAATACTTACGTTGTGTCCGTGCCAGTAATCTCTAAAGATCATACCATTGGTGCCATTTTAGTAAAATTTGCCATCACTTTTTTTCAACATTTTTTCTACGACGGGAATCATTCTCCATTGATTCCATTCCCTAGTTCTGGATGATTGGTCGGCCGCTTGTAATATAAAGTAAGCGGGTTTGCTTAGTCTCAGTTCCTCTTCCATCTTCCCTCGCCTTTTTTCATTTCTCCAGATCAAGACACGTCCAAACACTTCGTCAAGGTTACAGATGATGTCAGGCTTTCTGGAAACCGGGGTTTTATGTTATTGATCCGTCATACCACAGAATCTAATGGTTAAGTTTCCGCACACTAGCTGATGTTTGCTTATAGATAGTCTTGATTTATCTGTGTGCGGGGTGCTGGTAAGATGCATGTAAGTTGAAACAGCCGTCGATCACTCATTTGACAGTCACTGATATCACTTGTTTGCAGTTAACCGCGGTTGTTTGAACTTGTGTTGAATGTTCTTGTCTCAAATATATGCTTGTATATTGACGTACCATGTCATTCTTATCATTCTCGTTGACAATTGTACAACGTGGCTGCTGTTTTTTTGTAGTCTATCTGGCCATCAGTTTCATTTGCTTCAATCAAAGCAGCAGTTTGCTTGGACAATGGCTGCAGCAGTCGGTCATCAGAAATTGGCAGAACGGTTGTTCATCTTGAACGATCGCCAGTTGGGTGTACTAACACGACTGCATCACATGAAACAAATATTAAACTCTCCAGACTATAGACCCACTGTGATGCCCGGTGGAGACAAGGCTTTTGATGCAGCTTGGAAAACCCTCTTGAAAAAGTTCCCGTCGATCGAAATAAAAACTGGTCAGTCGAACATCCAGCCCTTTATCACTCACCAGAAAGAGCTTATCGGTGTCATGTCTACCTACTATTACAATTTGGTTGATGTGCTCGACGTACGTGATAACGTTAATGACACACTCGCTCGTTTTGGATGTGCTCATATCCAGTTAGACATAACTGTAAATTCAGATTTGACACGTCTTTATTTGGAACTGATCAGCAACTACTTCGCCATGATGTTTTTACTTACCCGCATACCAGATGTGAAAGCCATTCTAGCTCTGTTCAATTTCCTTTACGACCAGCTGCATGGAAAAGCGGAACCTAACTTCCCTCGAATGGCCGAACGGTTTGCCGAACCACCTGATGCTATGCTGAAGTTACTACATGCTGACATTTACCCACATTCACGTATTATACTAAGAGCTTTGGGATCTTTGAGTGATTTCTTCGTCCGACGAACTGTACGTGCTCAAAATTGGAGCGATGGACACTTTTTGAATATCTTGAACGAACCAGGTAAAATCGCTCATACCGTTCTAGGAGATCAGTTGGCCTATGAACTGATCCCGTATGAAATGATGGAACGCTGGGTTGTTTTTGGTTATTTGCTTATCTACAAAGATTTAAGTGATGAGGATGCATTCAATCGTTTGAAGACGGCCCTTCGCCATACTTATGTGGTTGTTTTGTTTCGGGATGAAGTTATATACATACATGCTCTGATTCAATCGTTCTTGGAATCTGTCTGGACTAACAAAGTGGGCGCCAAACGGATTTGTGAGATCAAAGAGACTTTGACAATCGCCTGCTCTCAAACACTAGAAGTGCACGCAGATAGACGTGCTTACTTACGCTCCGCTTTGCGACAGCTTCATTTAATTCTAGCTGATGAACCCGGTCTACTTGGTCCAAAGGCCTTCCTGGTGTTTTGGGGTTTGTCCTACGCGACGGATGAAATACACTGGCTTTTAAGGCATATAGCTAATCCACCTGTGAAAAAAACTGGTGGCAGTAGCTCTCGTCCTGGTCTAAATCCGACAGAAGAGTATGGTGATCCTCTTCTTCCTGAGCTTCTATTCTATATGGAGGAGCTACGAATGCTGGTGGTGCGTTACACTCCCGTGATTCAACGGTTCTACTTCCAGTTGTTATCTTGTTATGACGCCCCGGGTTTACATGAATATGTTCGTGAGGTTTTACCTCGCCTGTCAAACGACGAAGGTGTCATATTAACTAGCATTGCAAAACAATTATCTGATTTATCTGCCCACGAGGTACTTCAAAATACAAATCAAAACTCCAGCGAACAGTTTGCCATGTTTGATTTCGCAGGAATTCGTCTCGATTGGCTGCGCCTTCAAGCCAGCTTGTCTGCTAAGGAAAGTTCCGTTAATCTGATCGATCATCCTCGTCTAGTTGGTCACTTTCACTCCACGATATTTCATACAAAATTGGTGGACTACTTAGATGAGCTTCTCCGTCTTGTCTCCGACTTGTCCGTTTTCAGTTTCTATCCTGTGCAGTTTGCTGATCTGTTTAATCACTGTCTACTTTGTCCTGCCCAATTACGCTTCACCATTGTGTTCCCCAGTTTGTGCTGTCATTCACTGCAAGCATGTCATGATCTCTGTCCTGAGGAGCGTCCGTTTTTGGGACGCAGCTCTATTCGTATGGCTCATCATTTCTGCCAAAAAATCGCTGATCGTATTTGCGCGGACCTGTTGACGCGTGTGGACGAATTCGGTAAGCTAGCAGATCAGCTTGCTCCTCAAAATGCCGTCGTGTGGTTGCCGGATGAAAAGTTGACCAAGCGAAAGGGTAAAAAGACTTCTGTCGGTGGTCGGCCTGTCGTTGCTGGCACTCTTCCAGAGGACTCAAAAAACAGGGCACATCCCTCTAATTTTTCTACAGTGACCGGTAAGATTGGACCGGGTACTCAGTCTGGCAGTACTCCGTTTCTTCCGGGAATGGAGAGCGTCCGACATACACGCGAAGACCAAACAGCTGGTGATCGTACCTTATTCTCGTTGAGTCAGTTGTGTCAGGCTGTTAATCATTATCGTGAACTCATCGTGTATGATCAAGTAGTTAATCCGCGTGAGATACTCCAGAATGAAATACAGGCTCGATTGATCGAAGTATTGGCCAGTTTCACAGAGCCTACGTAAGTTCTCCAGTTTTTCTGTGACTTGTTCATTGGTAGTTGTCCTGGCAGTTTGTTCAAGGTCAGCCACGTATGCGTGAAACTGGTTATTACTGATTGTTACCATTATACCTATTACAAAAGACGCTTTCTAATCCATAATAGTATCTGACTGACGAACTCGTTTCTCGGTCTCCTTCGTTCGTTAAAATTCACTTGGAGTTTTATTTCGTCCTTTTGATGGTGTTCACTCCTTCGGTATATTCCAATTGCCTTCCGCGTACGTTCGAAATAGTGATAATCGTTGTGTTACATAAATATCTTCTGTTGGATGTCGAAGCATACTCGTTCAGCTCCTCCAATCTAACTATGGACAACTTGGTTATAATTTCTCTCCTTTTACATCAGTGTACTGTACCCTAACAACACTATCACCGTAGCTCAACTTCCATACAGAGACTGTATGAGACCTGCTCCACTTAAAAGCCTCTCAAAAGGTGGACACGATATTTCACCCACCTTCGGGATTTCTAACTACTGAACTAGGAGTGATTTTTCGCTCACTTTTTACACCGCCATGCGAGTTTCCCTACCACATTTAGCCGCTCAATGTGCCCGCGGTAGCTCACTGCAACGGCTTTCGACTTCGAACCATACAAACATCAGCTCAGGCTCGGTTTCTTTAGTTGTTTCTGTGTACTTGAGGTAATTCGTTTCCTTTGTGAACTTGAATGAAGCAATGAGAAGACGTAAATCATGTGATTTTCTCCGGAGTAACATTTCGTACATTCCGATCACACATGGACATGTAACTAATTTTAAACATTAAGATAAGGTTCCATAGGGCAGAAATAATGACTTAATGGATTAGACAGACAGAAACGGAAATGAAGATTAAACAGATGGGGATGCTGATTACCAGGGCAGCCACAACGTCAACACAAATTGTTTTTGACCACACAGCAAACTGTAGGATGCGTTTCCGGTGGCGTCGAAAAATCACAGGGAATGCGTCACAAACCTTGACTCTGTGTCCTGTTTGGATTATGTGTTTTGCTATTGATGACACTGGGTGCCGTCCGTCGGGCTCTATGCACGCGCCTGGCATTTCTAGTTACGTTTCCAGCCACTTGGGAACATGCTTCTTGATACGAGAAGCTAGCTGTCTGTTTGTCCTCCCTATGTAGCTCGTATTGCAACTACATGAATATTTGTATAAACAATAGAGAGTGACAGACGTAGGCTGTTTGTTCGTAGCCGAGGAGACTGATAAAGCTCTGGTTCGCTGTATTATACATAGTTTTACAGCGTCATAGGATCTGGATACAGCGGCTGATAGACGTCTTTTTGTCATTATTGACCAGCCGTCCCCTAGAAACGGGAGTTCAAAGTACACCATCTTCTTTGGTACAGTTGTTTCCTGTATCCTTGGTGTAATGACACCACTGTATTTCTTGATAAATTGTAAGGGGTATCCGTTGCTCCACAGCATACCTGTGTGTGCTTAATTCTTGTGGTAGACTGCCTTCTACGCATAGCCTTCACGTTCTGTGAAAAAGCGTTCGAACTAGTCTTCTCTTATATTGCATTGGACAGAGGATTTCAAAATGTATGCACTATCCTGTCCAGATACGATTTCTGTAAATAGATCTTCCTATTGTGCCATCTGATCTTCGGATAACTAGAATGTCCAAGAACGGAAGGCCGTTGTTTACTTCGTTCTCTCGAGTTAGCTTGAGGTTGAGATGTGCATGATTCAACTCCGAAAAGGATACGTTCAGATCACTTGAATTGCCAAAAATGGCCAAGATGTCATCGACGTAGCGTTTGTACAATATTGGTTTTGATAAACTTTCACCTAATATAGATTCTACCTTAGCCATAAAGAAGTCAGCTGGGAGTGGACCCAGGGGATTACCCATTGCAACCCCGTCCACTTGACGGAAAGTAAACGTCTGCAAGTTGAACTTTACATTATGTGTGCACAGGCGTAATAATGATTTTAGTTCGGACACTGAAATAGGAAAAGGGACATTGCTGTTTAGAATAAAACTGCAAATGTTACCAACCGTTTCATGCAGCGGAATATTAGTGAAAAGGGACGTCACATCGAGTGAACACATCAGCTTGTTCCGAACATCTAAGCCGCCTACACAATTCACAAGTTCAAAACTGTCTTTCAGACTGTATTTACTGAAACGTTTTCTGACCGGTTGAAGCAGATCAGCTAGCCAGCCGGCTAACGTGTGCTGCGGTGCGTTTCACATTGACATAGTGGACCAAAGTGGGAAACTGGGCTTGTGGGTTTTGGGCAATCGATACATGTGTGGCGTTCCTGTGCCCACTGGCTACAACAAATTGCATTGGTCCGCAGAGATTACGCCATTTATCCTCGGTTTCCCTAACGGTTAAGTATTACAGTATTACTGGTTTCAGTATTACAAAATGTGCCTCCGTAAATGCTAGTTTCCACGGGAGTTCACAAAAAGCTCAGATCATGTAGGCTGCAGTCTAATATTTCCAACCTCAAACGAATCGCCAAATCCCGCGTTGAACTTTATCGACAAAAGCTGGAGTCGCTTGAGGAGATTCACGATTAGTTGTGGCCTATTGTGAATGATTTGTCGAACCAAATATATGAATTTTTCTAGTACTGTCCAGTTTCAAATATGACTTCATTTCCTGAAGAGTTGGATACATATTTCACCGATCTGTCGTCAGAAACGCTAACACTGACTCAAATAGGAACTCTCTCTTCAGGACTGAAGTTTACCGTATCACCAGAGGCATGTTTTGTAATAATGAAACCAGTAATACTGTAATACTTAACCGTTAGGGAAACCGAGGATAAATGGCTGGTTTCACGTTTTACCGCCAGATCCATTATATCTGATTACAGCGGTAATGGTTCCTTTTAATTATTTCTTAAAATGTTTTGGGTGTAGCAGTGATTGATGTTTGTTCGGATAAACACTTGCTACTCAGCAAGCAGTACACGAGCCGCTCATTGCACATCATCATCATTTATAAGTGCGAAGTCCCCAATTATATTTTTATTATTAATTAATAAGAAGAGGGAGACTTTATCAGTTTTGAAAGCTGTGTACTGAGACTATGGGCGACTACTAGGTTTACAAATCGATAGGATAAGTGTTCTATCGGTATTTATGCACCCGAGTTCTCTCAAACTCAAAAGACTGTGCTGGTCAGTTCGTGATGTTTCTGTAATGAATAACGTCAAGCAAGTGCATTAATGAATGGGAATGAACGTACACTCAAGATAGTTAATCCGAGAGGCATAGTCCACGGACACGCAGCGTCGTAATAATAAAATACTGTAGTTAGCTTACCGAATCAAGTGTGGTGCAGTTGATAAACAAACATTGGTCAAATGGGGAGAAGGCGAAAAAAACAAACATGTCAACGAAGGTTACACAGATGTTTGACTTTACTTGATACCGGATTGTTGGTCTTTAAGTTCTTTTCTTCAGTAATTATTGAATTCTGCGTGTGGCTGTTAAGCATTAGCGGACTTTTTCATGGTTTGTACGCTGTTGGTTGTATGATAGATTAAAAGACCGTCAAAATATTTTTGCAAGATCATACATGTAAACTGCTAGTCCACCGTTGTGTGAAAAATGAAATTTGTTGTTTATTAGAATCTGGTGTTCACTCATTCCAGACGGTCCTCCGTCGGAAGCAGAAGTGGTCCTGGAGCTCAAGTTATTGAAGCGTAATAAGGCTTCTGGTCCAGACCTCCTCCCTCCTCTTTTCAAGGATGGTGGGGAGAGGTTGATATCGGAACTGACAAAACTCCTTCAGACGATCTGGGAGATTGAAGAGGTGCCTCGTGACTGGTGCCTATCAACAGTGATTCCCGTTTTCAAAAAGGGGTCCCGAAGTCTATGTGACAACCACAGAGGCATCAGTTTGGTGTCAATTGCGTCCAAGTTACTCACTGGCCTTATTTTACGTCGGATCACTAAGCCCAGAAAAAGCCAGATACGTGAAGAACAGGCAGGATTTCGATCCGGTCAAGGGTGCATTGATCATATTTTTACCTTGAGACAGGTCTTGGAACATCGGTACTGTTACAGACAGCCGACAGTCGTGATCTTTTTGGATCTAAAGGCTGCTTTCAATTCAGTTGCTCGTAACGTTCTCTGGAGCTGTCTCCTTCGCAGGGGAGTACCAGAGAAATACGTGAATCTTTTGAGATCACTGTATGCCCACTCTGTAAGCAGGGTGAGAGTTTATGGACAACTGTCTCGGGCGTTCATCATTTCTAGTGGTGTCCGTCAGGGGTGTCCGATTTCCCCCTTCCTGTTCAATTTTGTCATGGACGACATTCTGGAGAGTGCTCTTCGCGAATCCAGTGGGCTTGGAGTTGAGCTTCTTCCTGGCGCTAGACTGACCGATCTGGAGTATGCGGACGACATTGTTTTACTTAGCCCCTCTGCCGAAGACATGCAGACCATGCTGGACAGGTTGAGCGACCGAGCTGGTTTATATGGAATGCGCTTTGCACCTTCAAAGTGCAAAGTGTTGCTTCAAGACTGGGGCATTTCCACTCCTACTTTGTTTATTGCAGGTAATCCGCTTGAGACTGTGAATAGTTTCACATATTTGGGTAGCAATATCTCGTCAGCCTGTAATATTGCTGATGAGATATCAGCGAGGATAGCAAAGGCACGAGTTGCCTTTGCCAAACTGCATCACCTGTGGCGTCGAAAAGACGTCCGGCTGTCACTGAAAGGAAGGGTATATAATGCCTGTGTGCGCTCCATTTTGCTTTATGGTTCGGAAACGTGGCCTGTTCACAAAGAAGATATCAACAAACTTGTTGTGTTTGACCATCGTTGTCTCCGCCAATTGGCCCATATTAAGTGGACTGATTGCGTGAGCAATGTGGCCGTTCGCCGGCGCGTATTCCGGAATGCTCGGGATGCGCGATCAATTGGTCAACTAATTACGTTGCACAGCTTGAGATGGTTGGGTCATGTTCTCCGTATGCCAGCTGAGTGTTTACCGTACCGGGCATTATATACTGAGACCACCAACAATTGGGTAAAACCGCGTGGTGGTCAAGTAACAACGTGGTCACGAAATATGAAGACCTTGACTGCTCCATTGAGCAAAGTGGGTAGGTGTCGCCTGCCTGGATGGGGTCCTCGTGATCACCCAAACCGCTGGTTAGAGACGCTATCCGAGATGGCGATGTGTCGCAGTCAATGGCATACCTGTATTCATACCATTTCTAGTTCTTCCGGCTAGTCTTCTTTTATTAATTCTCAACCTTCTTAGTAACTTTTTCTTCTAGGATATTCCACGTCACTGTTGAGGTGAGCGGCAGCCCGTGCCACAGCACCTTTTAGTCAGGCTCATGGCTGTTATGATGATGATGATGATGGTGTTCACTGAACTAAATTCATCCACTTTTCTATCAACAGCATTACGCACTGAACATCTGACCACGTTTACATTTGCATTCTCATCAATTTATGCTTTGCCCCGTTCAAACGTTCTCGTAATATCTCTTCGGACGATTGTGGTGGAGAAAATCGATCACTTTTAGTGAAGATTATGATTAGATCTTTTTTCAATCCCGGCCCCACTATTTCTGGTCATCTATTTTTCCACGTTTGTTTTTGTTTCTCATTCGTTATAGTGTCTGCTGTCCAATTTTTATATATGGATACGGTTGCAGACGAAGTTTAAACTTAAACAGGTTTTACTTTAATGAAAAGGTTTTCCCCCGTTAGGGACTGAGTTCAGTATACGAATAAATCGTACTCCGTTATGTGCAGTGTGTATACACAACTTGTGGAATATATGCAGCAGATCTCCGATACGACGAAGTCGCTGTGGGGGAGAATATTTCTTCCCGAAATGTTACTTTGTTGTAGACGTGTTCATTATTGTATTCGTTATAACGAACGGTGTTACCACGAACTCCTCATGATACCGACCAGATTGATCACCTCAAATCACGTTCGAATTCGTTATAACGAAATACACTATATGAACCCTGACTCAACATCTCATGCTACCCTATTTGCTTGTTTCTTCAACTCAGTGTGACAGGAAGATGATCCGCGCTACAGATGATTGAACCCAACAACCATGGTGCATTATCTGCGACCACTGACCAGAATAGTTGCTGAAGTAACAATGTCCCATCACGTTTGAATAAGTAAACGATATTAGCAGGCGGTTACTGATAGGTGGATACCGAAATTTGAGGCCAACAATAAAAAGCCCTTTGTTGTTGTGATCACGTTTCATTTCTGCGTGAAAATTGACAACAAACTCCTGCTAAGTCTTTATAAAGTAAAAACGGGGCTTGCCTAATTGCGATGGTGATGACAAATAAATATCACTGACTTCTGTTATATAGACTTAAATGTACACGCGTTGAACATAATCTGATGACAAGATACGCGTTTCGTAGGTTGTTTATTATGACCTTCATGGAAAGAGAAACAGCGATGTGTGCGTAGGGCTGAGACTGTACCATACGACATGAACTGCGAAATTAGTTATTTATTTAACAAATTTCATAATTCGTTCGTTGCAATGAATGACCGCTATAACGAATTATTTCCTGCTTCCGTAGCCTTCATTGTAACGTCGCTCTGTTGTGCATATGTCAAAGTTCGTGGTATACGTAATTTAGTAGCTACTACAAAAGGCACCTCGTTGTGAGTTGGAATCCCTCTTGAAACTGAACTAGTTACTATGGTTTATTGAATCCGATACATCATATTTTATCCATCGAATTATGAAAAGGCTGTAAACCGTCTGAAATGTTTTCCTGTGTTGTCTTCTAGAAGCATTGTTAAGGTTGATTAAGTGTCTTTGGCATATCTTGAGCAACTGTGCAGTCGATAAAAGAAATCACACTGCTAGCTTTCTGGTGGTGAATTAATTCCCCTCCTTAGATAGACAAAATTCATTCTGTACAGATTTGCTGTATGCTTATGGATTTATTGTTGCCAGTGGCCCATGTGTTATACGGAAAGGTCCGAAGGTCATGTGCTTTGGTTCGTAGGCCTCCAAGTGGATGTCTCAACTTTGTTAAAATACGCATTACTAGTTTATTACTGATACCATTTGGCCATCAGCATCCAATGCAAGTTAGCAACACTTGAACAGAACCAGGGTTGTGGAACCTCATGTTCTCAAAGTGTGTTGTCTCAATTAAAATCTTGCAAGTCATTCTGACCGAACGATGGTTTTACTATCGTCTTTAGAATTTATACATCTTCATTGACCACAGAAAGGCTGCTTCTGTGTCGCTAATAGGTTTACTGGTCGGAAGCGGTTGGACAATAAGGTTAAATGTGAAACCGTTCAGGTTGCAAGTGTTGATTCATAGTAGGTGTACATATAAGAGGTGAACTGTGGTAGGGTAAATCCAGATAGATGCGATAAGACGGCAACACGGGAGAATAGAGTACAGACGTGTATATTGAGGTCTTACTCATCTTAGAATTACACCACATCCTTTGAACTGTTAAAATAAACTGGTGCATTGTGAATACAGGAATGTCTATACGGGGATGGACAACATTAATGTTAGATAATGTCATGATAGAAGTAGTAATATACTTCATAATGCTAGGAATCGGCAAATATTTCTTTGGACTTACTTTTTATAGTTGTTGCATTGTCCGTTCTAAAAGGTTACAATTGGTCAGCTGGTTGTGGTTGGTTTGCAAATCAGCAAGTGTCCAGTACGATACCAGAAAGAGTTCAGGAAGAGTTTTGCAAACGGGTTTGTCCTTTGGAGGTGGTGGACAGCGGTTTCGACCTTGTATCCCGTCGACACTACACATACTTGGAACTTGAGCCCACAACCGGTGAAAAAGTTTCGTGCTAGTAGTCCAGTTGGTTATCAGATGTATCACAAGGTTGGTTCCTCTGATGTTATGGAAATTCGTGTTGCGCCGTTTCGGTTCTCCTTCCCATAGGCTGAAATTGATGAGCTGATTGTGATCGGCTTGAAAACTGTCTACCACGGCACTAGAGAAGTTTAGAAAATAGTTTTGCAAACGGTTGATCCAAGTGACCACTAATGTAATGAAAACTTCGAATTGACTTCCAACAAATGTCGGAATGCATTTCTTCCCCTTACCATGGTTATCTATATCAGTGAAATTCCTGTTACAACGGTATGCGACCGTAGATTATCTATGCATTGATTGAACTTCAGCTCGTAGACGTTAATCCCCATCAACAGCAACAACACTAACATTACACCAGTGCTTAATTGTCACAGATTGAAAAAACCTTCGTTTGGAAATAAGCCCTGACTCTCTAGTCCTCTGTGTCTAAACTGTCATAATCGATGTCGTTCTTCATAATGTATCTGACGGGATACCGTGTGATTCCAGGGATAAGCACGACTTTCCGTTCCTAACTTATAGATGGTTGCTTCCATTGTATTTTACCAGGTTATCGACGAGTCGCTTCGTAACCCAGCCAGTGGTTTGGGGTCTGGTAAGGAGTGCGCCGTGTGTCAAACGATGGGTGGGCATTCTTGACACATTTAAATATCGGGATTTCTAAGATTCACCGCTTTGCACCTGTGTGTTTCTCACAGCCAAAGCCCATCTTCTGACCTCGTTGTCGTTTTCATGCTGATATCCTGCGATCGAACGTAAAAATCGACAGTGAAAAACTCCAGTAGATGTTTCATAATCGTAAATTAACCGTCACTTTGTGAATGCTTTTCTAAAGTTTAAGTGAGACACCGTTTTGACTCGGAAAATGCCTCAAGCTGAGGAGAATTGCTCCGACAATACAGGTACTACCTCCGATTTCTTTTTTTTCTGGTCATGCAACTCTTGCGGCATTTTAAGTGATTAAACCCATCAGTCACAGGCTGAGTCTTGTTAAGAAAAATATCGCATGCTAATTTATCTTGGAATTTAGCTCCAAGCTTCTAAAGAAGGGGCAACATGTGGCTCTAGGAAGTATATTACTACTGTAGCCTGCCGAGTGTACACGCTTCAATGCAGTTTAATCGAGAACTTTGTAAATAGCAAAAATTGCTTAAGTGCAATCAAGTCTTGCGTACGCAAAAGGAAGAAAACGTAGAATGCTGTTTCTTAAAGCCTCTCTTCGTTAGCATCAGTTAACGACAAATGAGTGTCTCTTATTTGTATTGGCTCTTTTTCACTGTAGATTACTCTAGTCATTGATTATCGGACTTCCAACTTGGCATTATTGTTGGTCGATACTATTTTGGATCGCTTCTGTTAAGATTTATTTCATCGCTGAGTTTTGTCAGCGTTGATATCATTGTGGCTACTTAACGTTAGACGAAGAACCAACGCGTTATATACATAATTTATGTGTATCTTTATAACATACGTACCCTATTTTGCCTTACCTCCCCTATCATAACATTTCTGTGCTCACTTTCTGTGTCATTCAGGTCTGCCAATGAACAACTTGGTGAGCCTATGGTCCCGAAACCGTCGGAGTTGCTCCGACGTGTTCGGGCGTTGATGGACGTTCTGGTTGATTTAGAACACCACGTGTGCATTGATGTGATCGGGGTTTTCTCCACCGTGTTTGCACAACACACTCAACCGCGTGACGGGTTTAAGGTAGACGGTGGCTTAGTATAATTTCATGATTTTCCTGGTTATATGTGTCGATCGATTATTTAACTGTACGTTTTTATTAAGTGTTTGTTTCACAAGGTTCCCTGCATCTTGTGGGTCGGTTTTTTGCATGCTAGCAGGTCATCGTTTTTAAGCACTACTTTAGACAGCGAATGAAATGTAGCTGAATGCACCTTTTAAAGCTGGTAATGAACTTAGGCATTTACATTTAAGAATGTAGTGATCTATTGCAGTACGTTCAGAAAAGAAATTTCCACAACCCGTGGTTATTAATGTAATGTGTGTCGAAATTCTTTAATAAAGGATTTCTGATAAGTTGTCAACTATCTGGCTTATGAAAACCAAACGTCATTCACACTTGGTGGCAACCCTGACGTTCACACAGACGTTTTCGTCAATCCATTTCGAGAGGAAACACAGTCTGCAGTGGTTGCGTCACCTACGTCACACACCAGCTGGGCGTTTATCGCAACGGACGTCGTATACGGAGATTACTAACGGTTGGATACAACTGCATGTTGGTCAAGCAACATTGTGTTCATCACATATGAATACCCTGACCGTTCCACTAAGCAGTGTGGGTAGGTGTCGCCTGCTCGGTTAAGGTCTTGCTACTCACTGAGTCCGCCGGCTAGAAACGTTATACAATATGACAATTTGCCGCACTCCTCAGTGTGCCTACGTTAATAACATTTATAGTTCTCTTTAACTTCGTTTTTTCCAATTTTTCCCTTTTTTGCTTACTTTTATTCAAGACCATTGCACGTCATTGTTACAGTGAGTGGCGGCCCGAGCCAAAGTACATTTTGTATAAGCTCATGGTCGTTGTGAATAAATGAATTAGCTTCGAGTTTCGATTTTGTCAGGGCTCAGCAATAATGCTGGTGGTTGCCGTGACTGAGACTTAGACTGCCATTGATTTGCTTTTGAGTTAGCCGGGATACATTCGCCTTTGAGTAGTGCTCAGATTGTCTCATACTCTCAAGAGGTGATGCAGTAACTTCATTTGGCATCCCCGTAATAAGGAAAAAGGTTGGTTAGTTTCGGTTCATCGAATGGCTAAAGTCATTTTAAACGATAAATCAGGTCTCAGGTGCTATGTTTATTCCTGCGCATTAACAAATGACATAAACATTACGATAAGCGTCTGACCTTGTCTTGTTTACGATTGAGCTATTCCGGTCTGTTTTGCTTAATTCGGACAAACGGAACTTATCGCTCGTATTCTTTTTTGTTGCGAAGCTTCTCCATCATATTTGTGTTTGAACAGGGTCAGCCAACAATTACTGCACACTACACAAAGTGGTATCTGGACAGTCTTCTTAAACACGCTTACATGGATCATTTTGTCTATTCACCGTTACTGAAAAGTTTCGTTACTCTGGTTTCACCAGAGGTTGTTCGCTTCCGGGCAGAAGATTTTGCCGATTTGAATGAGCTGCGCGCTTTAGCCGAATTAATTGGTACGTCTCTGAATGTTCCGTATTCCTAAGAATTTTTACTGAGCAAGCTTATCTTTTATTAATTTAACCTGATAGCTGATCAAACGGAGGTTATCGCCAGTTTAGTTAAATACAAAATCGAAAATTTTTAATTGTTTTATGAAGCTCGTATCAGAGTATGTTGTAAAAGAATGACATACTACTAATCTGTACTAGCTTAAACGTTTCCCTATGCGCAGGATGTTTGTGTGTGCGTATTCCTTATACTGTTTAATAATGACGTAGACATAGTCATAAATTTCACCGATACATTTGTCTAATTACCATATACTGATAAAATTGAGAGATCCTACACTTGTGGTTAGAAGAGTGGATGAGGTGAAACTTTGTTTATAAAACTTCGGTCTAAATGACAACCAATGTCGAGGTGCCAGACGTTATAACCGAACAGCCGAGTACCTGATGAAAGTGCGATGGCTTGCGGTCCTCCTTGGGCAGTTTTTCATTTCTGCCTATTCCAAAGACAACGTTCCTCTAGCTGAACACGATTAGCCGACATGTCTCCTGAAGTTTCTAATCGGAGGCCAGTTCATCATCACCAAACGGAGCAATACATCAGTTGTTTGTGCTGGTGTTCAGCTGTCATAAGGGAGAGAGCAAGCGTGTAGGTTTTTTTTCTCTGCCACAGTGCAAAACGTAGGCACCTTGATGTTGTATGTTTGAATATAGACGTACGTATTTTTAATAGTTAGATCACCCCTCCTTCCTTTTTTTCTTCTCTCTTCCTATACAGGGTTTGGTTTTTTTTATTGTTCGTGGTTGTGTGGTAGTTATGCAGCAATGTGAACTACTGATGTATTGCTGTCTATGGTGATGATATTGGGATGATTAGTCAAGGACAAAAACAAGAAAAGAAAGGAGACGTAATTACTAGGAGTAACTATGTCTATACTCAAAACATTCAACAACAGGGTACCCACATCTTGCAGACAAACAGCCGAGCTGTAAGCAAAAGTAAGACATCGTCAGCTTTCATTGTTTCCCTTCAGTAAATACACTCACTTCACAGTCAATTGATCCATACAAAGGTGACATTAACTCCACTGATCCCGACTAGCTACCATCTCACCTGTCGTCTCCAGCCCCTGGCTGACCTTGTGAGTGGCGAGGGTCTTAGGCTTGCAACCGGAGCCGACCCACAGTGGCTAACTCTTCGGTGGATCACATGGACCCCAGTCTGGGAGACGAACGTGACCTAGTGTTCTTTGCTTATATCGGCAAGTCACCGGTTGACGACCACGTGTCTTACACCGGTGGGCTGGAAGAGTAATAAGAGTGCAGGGCCCCTTGTCATAGTATCATCAAGGTACTTACGCAGCGCTTTATAAGAGACCCGGTCGCCAACTATGAATCCTTCACGTATTGGTGGTACTACCGCTAACCCGCCGATGGAACTTCGCTTATTTCTTAGTTAGCCCGCACTTTGAAGGCCGTTTCCCAATCCGAAGCCTGAGTACACGCCCGGTGAAGTTTGTCTAGCCCATCCCTTTACTGGGGCACTATGACTGCAATTCGATTAGTGGAGTGACGCAGGTAGAACGTGTAGTGATAAAGTTGTTACTCTAGTGAGACCGCTGCCTTGACGAATAGTAACGTACATATATTCATAAGGAGCAGTGACTTGCCTGTGCGGCATTATTTTCCGTATCTGCTGTTTACCGTAACATTGACGAGAAATTTTGTTGAGGCAAGATCAAATAGAAAAGCGGACAAAAGAGATTAAATAGAAAATGTGGTAATTGTTCGGGTACAGACTCCTCAAGGATTTCATCACGTTTTCATCTCAAATTGTGTTTCTAACCGGCGGCCCAGAGAGTCACGTGACCCTCATCTCGACAAATAGCACCTACTGGATTTACCGGTCCTTACGATCAGGGTCTGCATATTTAATGACAACGTAGTTGCCTAGCTTCCTCATCGTTTCATGCAACCGTTCATGGTCTCACACCCATCGTTCAATATGGCAGACGAATTACGTGACTTAATCGGTATAGATTCATTATTGTGATTTGACCGATTGATTGCATTTTTTGCGATTCCGGGTTGATGCACTGGCCCCAACGTGACTTCTCTTTCGACACCTCGGGTGATGAGGGTTCATGAAGGCCTCTCATGTTTCTCTATTCCTGCCTATATCTTATCAGCAATATTGTAGGATATTAATGTGGTGACACTAAATTAGATGAAACGGCCTACCATCTCGAGTGGACTGCCCGTAATAAGAAGAGTACTAATGAGAACAGCCCTGTCTGCACTTTACACTTTGAAGATGCGAAGTACTTCCTGTAAACTCATATTATTACACATGGTTGACAACTAAGCTAGCAGAACAATGTCATTCCTGTACTTTATGTCGATTAGCCTGTTACCGGAAGACAACATCAAGACCTTTGAATTCATCAACTATTTTGTTGAATATTGTTCATGACAATGCCTAACTGGCAAGGGATGATCGGATAGCCCAGGCAGCCAACATTTAAAGTTGTGAATATCCAAATCGTCCTTCCGTATATTCTCATTGTGTTCTCAAACTGAGCACACAAAGATCTTAGCATATTCTCGTATTTCTGTAGGATTTCTAAACTAAAGGGGCATCTCCAGGGAGCTCTACGGCAAACAAGATCAAAGACGGTTTTCAACCTCCAAAGGCTGCTACCGTTGGCTGTCTCTGAAAATCGACCCTCCGGAATCCTTTACAGGGTAAAAATGTGATGATGGTAAGGAGTAAGTGATAGTCATGAGAACATCTTGTGAACGTTTTATGAACGAAGAAGTGTATCTTGTGTTTGTTGCTTACCGTTATTTGTTACCGTTTCCAAAAAGGAGAATCGTAGTCAATATGAAAACCACAAATGCATCTACCTTACCTCTATTGTATCCAAGTTATTCGGTGGTTAGCCAGACGCAAGGAAACCAATCCACCAAAACCAGTTAGGATTCTCTTTCAGTTGTGGTGGGTGTATTGTTCACACTACTATCCTAATATTGGCTCTAGCACATTGACATATGTCGACATCCAAAAATCGTGGTACTGTTTGTATTCAGACCTACTAGCTCTCTTTACCTGTGTTGTTCGGAACGCCTACTTTGCTGGGGAACCTCACTGTGAATATAGTGGTTGGAGGCCAACAAATTATTCGCAGAATTTTGCAGCTAACCGACGTCAGTTAGTCGAACAATCCAGTATGTCACGAAATTGGCCAACCAGAAGGACGCTAAAGCACAGCATCAAGTTTGCTATAGTGAATATCATGTCAGAACAGAATATTGAAGAGCGTGATTTCTTAGAATAAGCAAACAAACAAAAAAAAGAGCCAAACCAACTAGTAGAAAGCCGGAACTTTCGAACTAGAAAGATTCCTTAAGACACTGTTTCACATTACTCGTAAAATAACCCACGAAAATCCAATAAGATCGACTGTGTTCTGTGTCACCGGTCTTGTTTACTTTGCTTTTTCCCCCGAAAAGTGGTCACTTCTTAAAACATGAATCTATTGAGGTGTGTATATGCTCGTTTTGTGAGCAGATTGGGAGCATGCAGAAATTCGTCTTCGCTATTCACGGCTCCAGCGTTTCTGTTCAACCTTCTCATTCATGACATTTACAGGGTACATATGAGGAATCCAATAATGTTTTAGAGTGGGGAATGATCAATCTTGTCTGTTGGGAGTGCGGTTTATGTAGTCAAAGTGCTGCTTTTAGACCGGGCGCGAGGAACCACCACCACTGACTGTTATGCCTTCAGTTAGCACAGCTCCCGTGTTGTTTCAATTATCAAAATTTGGTAGACAAATCTTTCCCAATGATAGTTGCTCTATCTGGGCTGCAAATGTTTCGGCGTATTGTTTTTCGTGCAGTTAATCTATCACTTCCTCATGTCTGGAAGAGATTGCGCTGGATAAAGGAGAATAAGGCGTTCGTTCTCTCAGGTCTTTGTCTGTCAGTAGGCTACTTCGTGTTTTGTCTTTCTTCTCGTCACCCAAACCGTTGGTAAATCGGCTTTTCGACCATTTACTTTTATCCTACTGTTCCTCCAACTAGGCCCTCTGGGTATCAAATATTTGTGTGATCAGCTGATGCAGGATGTGGGAAATCGGGTGGATGAATTGAAAAAGCTGGTGCTACAAAACCGCTCGGCTTTGGAGAACTTACGCGAGTGTTTTGACGATCCGCTGAAGACCAGACAATTAAGCAGTGGCCTCCAGAACAGTGATGCGTTACTCACATTACTCAAAGAAATTGGAGTGGCTATAGGTTTCCGAAAACTTTGCTCCGAAGCTTTGAACGATGTGCTCCAGGTATTTGTTCAACCTCGTATCTATGAATTTTCATTGCAAAAGTAGAATTTTTTTTCGTCGTGAACTTCATTAAAAATAGTGATGAGTAATTTTTAGTTTATATATGGATACACTTTGATTTTCATTCAGGCTACCTTTACACAAGTCCAGACAAGAACGAAATCGATCGTGGAGTGTCTTTTTGCCTGTAACCATCATAACATGTCATAACCATCATTTGGGACTCCTTTGATACAGTCAGAACCTACAGGCAATCCACACTAAACAAGTATAAACGAGTTACAAAACACAGTTGTTCACGATCCTTCAGTAGGAATTGAAACTTCGCCACTGTTAGCATTAATCAGCGATGAATTTTCCGACAGAGACCAGGAGTTAAACTCGAGCTATCATGTGATTGGTTTTCAATTTTCATATGCGGCTGCTATTTCTTATTGCTTGTTGTACTCGTGTACCCCTCATTGTTTCTAGGAGAAAATTTCCCATTCAGTATTGATGTCACCAACTGTCAAATCTAATACCATCGATTCCGATTCAAACGATTGATCATGCTGCTTGTTTCTGGGTTTTAGTACCTTGACTGTAATCAGTCTGCATGTTACTCCACGTACCGCATATCAGTTTGTATCACACAGTGAGAAATAAGTTTATTGGGCTAGATTTCAACTGCGGTCATTCTAGACCTTCATTTCTAACTTTCATGGTGTGGGAGGCAATCAAAGACTATTGGTTTTATTTGAGTATAGTAATTATGTTTTGAGTGTGCTGTATGAGTTTTCGTTTGTATTAACCCACTATTTTGTATTTCAAAGGAGCATGTGTCGCCGTACGACATCATTAGTTTACAATGTCTGTTAAGCTATTCCAACTCCTGGTAGAGACATTCAGCGCAATCGAGGTACAGAGCTTGATAGTCCGTATCGTTACTCTTACCCTCATTATCGCTTTGCTTGTGATCTGTCTTCTGTTGTACTGTGCAAAGTTTCCACCCTGCTATTCGATTCCACATGTTTGAAACCCGTATTGTTTAGGGTGTACTTCTGCCAACTTCATTCAAGTTAGTCCTTTGGTTATAGTTCCGACCTATCTTGACGGCTCCTGTTGAACTACTTTTATGGATTGACATCTTTCTGTTTGTGCATTTCTTTATCGTTTTTATACGGTTGACTTGTATTATGTGCTTCATTATTATTTTCTTTCAATTTCAGCGACATACACCTTTTCTGTTGTCTTCGGTACACAATCTACGCAACTATTTGATCCAACAGTCTGGCGGTCAACTTTTGCCACCGACTCCAGGCTTGACAGCAGCCGCCTCACCCAACAGCGCAGGCAGAGATGAAATGGAAATGATTTATGCCCGTTTCAACTCTCAGCTCGTGCTCAACAATTTATCATCCAGTATGGGCATCTTGTCTGATTTAGACTATAGTTTGTGCGCAATCCTCAACAGTCGTCGTCAAGCCATGCTGGCTGCAGCCAGCCAAGCCAGTGCAGCCCAAGTTGGCGGCGTTCACTCTGCTGGGGTTTATCCGGATTTGGATTATCACATTGCCTGCTTATTCATTGTGTTCGTGGCAAATGCACTTCCTCGTCTGGCTAGACAGGAGACTAGCTTATACCATTTGGATTTGGAGGCGAACGAAAACAATTGCCATTGTATCGCCTACTCGGTTAACGCTTTGATGGTGGGTCTTTTTAGACTACATTCACATGCTGTTCAGCGGTCTACTTAACACCCTGGCGTTCTGTGCATACTGATTGCAACATAGATTATATGACTGGCTAGTTGAAAGTATTCCTTCTTAATGTATTATATGCTATCCTCGAAGCTGTGTACAGCGGTCTACATCCACCTGATTACCAGATATATGATCTTTTAGTGCACGCACCTTAACTGTTTTTGGGTCCATTGCCTTTATTGAATTTTTTGAAGTTCCACATCATATTCATCACTTGTGTTAGGAACAGTCAAACATGCAAAACGCGTCCATGTAGCACGCATACGGACGTTGGAAGCGCGAACTGCCTCCAATCCAAATCGTCGCATTAATCGATGCTCACTGACAACAGCGCTTGGTGTAAATAATGATCCACAACACTTTCCTTCTCACAACTCAAAAGAAGTTCTTATCTCGTATCGCTGGTTCTTTCGGAACATGAATAAATGTGTGACACAACTGGCTGGATGATACCGGATTAAGCATCGCATTACGTTGTTCTATTCTCCTCAAACTGTCAATCGAATCTTTTAGCGTTCGCTTTCGAACTATCTGCTATTTGGTGTGTGCCCGGAGTACCAACTGATTCAGTTCTTGTAGGTGCAGTCAACTGGTCTTCAACTTCTGGTGTTGGCGCTGGCATCCACTTTGCGTTTATTCGGATGTTGGCATCGGAAACACTTCTTGCTAACGAATTTAACAGATGGATTAGGTTCTGTCCATTACTGATGCTCTAAATACGTAACTGCTCCGTTGATACGAGGACGATCTGAAAAAATATCCGACTTTGAAATGTTACATACCTACTGCTCTCATCTTGCGCTGATATCTCACTAAAAGTTCACGACAGAATGTAAAAAACTCGGATAGGATTAATCCCCAATCAGACTATGACGTCGTCATCTATTCTGTAACTCGTTTCAAAATAGTCAGCTTCCGTTTACTCTTCCAGCATTCATCTCGTTCTGGTATCAGAGCGATTCTTACTTGGTGCACTCCTTCGTTTGATTTATTTAATGTACTCGTAACTCATGCGCTGTACTTTATTTAAAACGGTTGTCAGGCAGTAAACTGTATGGTGTTAGGCTACGGCGTTGTACTTTGCTAATTCTTCCAGATTTATCAATGGACAACCACTGGTTCGACGACTTCAGGTTTCCCTTACTGACTGAATCATTGGATTTCTGGTTGACAAACGGGGCAACCTTGAAACGGACTATGACGTTACGACCAAGAAGTGGTCTACTTTTTATACGCAGCTCGTACAATGTAACGTCCATTTGTGCACTGTTCCTGAAAAATGTTTTCGCAACAATATGACATGCAATCCGCGTAGGCTGGTTTGAGTAACTATCAAAGTCGTAAGAGACTAGTTGACTGGCTAACAGGTTGAGGTATTCTGCACAGAAATCAAATGTTACAGTGGATGTTGAATCAAACTCTGTTAGTACTGCTATTGTAGAGCCGTTTGTAACGAAATTAAGTGTACGTAAATCTACTTAGTCAAGACGTACGTAAGTCGTCTGCCAGTATTTTGGATTCATTAGAATCAACAATTTGAGTCGGGTGGTTCGAGCCAATGATGCTAGTAAAATCCGCATCGTATGGTAAAATAGCAGAAGTAATCGACGAATTATCTGTATCAGACACTGTTTGAGATCGTCAAACGCAATCAAAACAACCTACTTCGTTTGTCGGATGACACTGAGGTTTGATAACCAGGCACACTACAGTGCGTTCCCAATGTTAGCACGCAATATGTATATACACACACATATTCAACGGTGAGTTTTATCCCTGAATACGATATCTCAGACTATCGTTGCTCCTTGCAGTAGTTCACCATACAGTCGATTAATTAACAGATAAGCGTTGCAGATGACAAAATTACTTTATACGAAAATGGTAGGGAATCATAAACGACATGACGACCAGAGCATTCATAACTCGTGACCACATCAACTGGCTGCCTTGCGGTTTCTTCTAGCCATTAGCAGCTGCATTGAGCCATGCACAGTGAGGTGCATATTTCACAAGTGTACGGAGTACGTGACCTGGTCAGCATGGATTATGCATTTTTGTTACTTCCATTATCCATCGTGAATTTGCAGACTTCCCAAGCAGGCGTCGACAGACTCGCGTTGCTTATGCCATCGACTCACTTGATACAGGTCAGCTGGCATACAAATCAGTGATCCACATTATTCAGCCTTGTCTCCTGTCTGTAGGAAAGGTCGAACGCACATACGCATCATACTCGCTCTTCTTAATAAATAATCAAACTTCTCCGCGATGCCATAAGTGTCGAAGATGAGCAAATGGCCTGGTAGACGCTCGTCGGCGACACGAGCGGGTTAGATAACAAATCCCTGTCAGACGAAGCGAGCAGTCTGCTTACAGCATGAAAGTTCGTATCAAAGCTAATCCAGTTTTGTAACGCCACTTCTGTTTGAAGATGCGACTTGCGTGCCATATCGACCAGCGGTATCATTTAACGGAGTCAGCGTGATCAGCATGGTGTTTGCAGAAAAACTACAGTACCCCCAGAGGTATGTGTCCGACAACATCCGGAGTCCAATCCAAAGGACCCACTCTAATTAACATTCCTGGCTCGAGCGTGTGTCACACTTTTTAATGTTTGATTTTTTTTATTCACATCGGAGCCCAGACTTTAAAACAAGCCTGCTAACCGAATGGAGTTGGCAAACTGGCTCAATACGTCGGCAAAACCACAGCCTGATTAACTGGCTGAGAACTCGAAAGGTGACGCCATACTGTTTTGTCCATAGTTAAGTAAGGGTCAGGTGGACGCAGATGTGTGTGTCATATATTCAAGTATGCACATAAATGTATGAAGCCCAAACTAATCCAATTTCGGTTAAGTTGTTCCATTACAAGACGTACTGCCTATGATCATTCGCATTCGCTTTACATACATTTGACACACTGATTGATACTTATTGGTCAGAGTGACTGGTGAATAGCAAGCCATGACAATCACTGTCGTGTGTTGCATACTTTCCACTGTATTTTGGACTGCTGATCCGCAACAGTATACTTCTGCTTTAGCATACGATTTCGTTCGGCTATCCAAACACACGTACGTTCAGTACGTTACTTTCTGCTTTCTTTTGCTTCGCTCAGGCTATGCATCGAATAGACTACTATAGTGCGTCGTTTGGTTCTGCTGCTTTTCTGGCAGCCTGATGTAATGGTCTCCCCTATCGACCGTCTAGGTAGGCGTTTCGATTAGTAATCCCCAGAGAAGAACTGTGCATTGATTCATGAAAACGTCTGGAATAGTAGCTCTGAGCGTTTGAAGTCGGTTAATTAGCACTTGATGGGATACCTCAGTACACATTGGTACTTCCTGTTATCAGTTTTGGTGTGTTGGTTCTGTTGCCTACATTTTTTGGCTATTTTGATGTGTGCACCTTACGTCCATTATCTGCAATATCTCTGTCAGTAAAGCATGCTTTTTTTTCTTTTTTTCACCATTTTGTTAGGTCGCGATGTTCTCTCTGCTGCGTCCTGGTGACTTGGAAGCTCGTTCAAAAGAATTCCTTGCATTAGCATCGTCCAACCTACTTCGGTTGGGACTGGAGACTTCGTCGTCTGTCATCTCTTCCGATGTGTGTGGAAGCACACCACAATCATCGACCTCTGGCCTCAGTTCGACGACTACTCAACCGGCCAAACATCGTGATTCAATTTACATACTGTTCGACAATCTAGTTCGGCATTCACCTTGTCTGTCACACAGTCTGCAAGAGGCATGTTTTCCCTATTCTCTCATTCGCAGTGCGTATCACAATGTGGCCAAAATGACAGAATCGGCCGTTGCTGCCGCTGTACGACCAAATCTGATGTCTTCCTCCACTCACGTGGACACAAAGTCTCGTGACTAGTCAACAGTATAGTTGAACTGTGCCCTTTGCTTTAGACCACCTAATCTGAAAAACACGCTAATTGCTTCCTGCTTTTATGTTGTTAATCTATGTGTGAGACGTGACTGTTCGGATGGTTTTCTGAATTTGCTCGTCAATTTCTTACTTCTTTTTTCAGTCATTTTGCATTTGTTCCACTATTGATTATTGTCTTTTTTTGTTTAACTTTTGAAAACATGGTTTAACTAGTCAGGTTGTTTTGTCGTAACTCAGTGAATGAGATAAGACATTTATTTATGAGAATGAGCAGTTAACTATGTGCTTCGAACTGGTGCGTGTTTGATTCCAGGCAAGGTTAAAATACCTTAGTATATAGCTTGGTCCATGGTTTGCTTGTCCCAGCTTGATATTAAAAGGTGCAGAACAATTCTGTGTTGGTTATGACGGTTGTCAGTACTTTTTAAAGAAGGTGGTGAGGTATTAGTTGAGGCCTTTACTCAGCTGCTTCAACTTGTGTGGGCGACGGAGACCATCCCTCCATGCTGGGGCCCCACGATAATAGTTCCTATATTTAAGAAGAGTATCAGGAGCTCTTGCGAAAACTATGGGGGAATTAGTGTAACCCCAGTCATTTCAAGTGTTCTGGCTGTAAAGGGTTTGGATTGGACAAACGCATCGATACGAAGTCAACCAGGAATTCGCAG
>LUCH01006037.1:18024-35417 GCA_013368495.1 Paragonimus heterotremus | reverse complement strand
CCAATGAAAACAGAGTGTAACACCGCTGCAGGGGGTTACACAGCGTACCAAGAACGGAATGAAATACTAAGCCTACAACTTCTCGAAGAGGTGGGAATCTACTGACTGGTTCAGTGGGTTGTAAACGGAAGTAGAAAGCCGGAGCCCTTGAGAATTTTCCGTCGCCATGCGTAGGACTTCGAGCTCTCCAGTACTGGACTATAATAGGGAAAAATGCACCAGGTAGTGGACAAGTGGAGATGCGCTCGACCCTCGTCCACTAGCAATTAAATAAGCCTTTCCTGAAGAGCAACCGTAACGTAGTCCCAACAGACATCGAACTAGAAAACGCAGCGGGGTTTAAAACGAACCGTATATTTCCAGCAATGTTTGGAAATATGATAAGTAGTTAGTTCTAGCCTAGTCTTGGACCAACGGCAACGACCAAGAGGAAAAAGAAGAGAAGCGCGAGATGGGCCACGGCCCACTCGATAGCGCTCAAAAGCGCGCCAAGCGAAAAGTGCGTGGAACCTTCGAGTGCGTTAAACAACGCTCGAATAGGTTCGGGTTAAACGACCTTGGAGAATGAAATAACAGATGAGTCGTTATGAAAAGGGCAAGCATTCGCTGCGTGCAATTAGCTGCACGACTGAAGAAAGCGGCACTGAGCTTATATCAGACCTTCGATTGCAGGCATACACAGAGTCATGCTTACAGAACAGACAAGCTGGAAAACACGGTTGCAGCCGGGACCCTTAGAGGAGCCACACGATCGCCGGTCACTACAACATCCGAATTAGTGCATTAGATGTTGGTCAAATGAAGCCTTGAAAACTGTTACGGAACTGGCAGGAACAACATGGTCTGCTGGAGCATTCCAAGCCTTGCAAACGCACAGTGAAAAAACACATTATGTCTGAACTCTAGTCTGTTATGTTGGACCTCAGGTTTTAGAGGGCGGCCTTTCAATATCGTACTATTCTCTCTGTTGAGCATCAGCCGGTATGGATGATCCGTGGACTTCATTATTAAAAGGTTTAATACCACCTCTAAGCTGACGATACTCTAAAGTGCATGTTTTTAAAAGATTCCTGCATTTCTTTACACTGTCTAGTTTCCAGCCCCCAGACTGTCTCAGTGGCTGGAAGTTGCGGGGTCTCCGGGAGCAACTTGCCTTTTTGGTGATGTAGTGGCCATATCACGGTTCCATTCTCCAGATGCAGTCGAAAGAAACTGTTATAAAGAAGCTGGAAACAAGTGCAGTTGAACCGGATGAAGAGACGTTTCAATAGCTTCGGGGCGTTGCAAGGCTTTTTTGTCTTCGTTCCAGCATTCGCAGAGCTCCAGAGAGTGTGCAGAACGGTGGTTCCTGGGTCCTTCTCGTTATGAACTGTCCGAAGCGGATACCCGCCGAGGCAATACGTGGTTTTCATACAACCGCGAGTGTGCATAACTTTGCACTTACTAGCACTAAATTCGAGTCTGTTCGTTGGAAACCAATTGAAAAGATTGCCAAGTTCTTTGTGTAGGATGACAGAATCATCGGATGTGTTGACGGCGCGCCAAATTTTGAAGCCGTCCACTCACAGTAGTAACAGGGAAGTGATTGAGAGTGGAAGATCGTTGATGAATATCAAAATAGTATTGTACCAAGAAGTGAACATCCGGGTACTCCACTGAGGCTAGTACAGCAAGTACAGAATACACCATAAGCGCACACTCTGTACAGAAGGTTAGCGAGATATTATTTAAGCCACTGTAGAAGATCGTCTGGCACCCCATAATGGGTAAGCCTGCCGATCAAAACAGAGTGTTCCACGCGATCGAATGCCTCGGCACAGTCGAGATATACGACGTATGTTCCATTGCCCTGATCAACTTCTTTCGTCCACTGGTCGGTGACTATCAGCAGATTGTGGTACACGGACGGCCCCTGCGAAATCCGTGTTGCGCATTGGGGAAAACTCACGAGAGGTGAGATACTTATAAAGCGAGTCGTATACAAGCGCTTCTAAAATTTTGGAAACGCTCGACAGCAGTATAATTGGTCTGTAGTCATTGGGGCAACTTCGCCTACCACCCTTGAAAACGGGTGTAATGCTCGCAAGTTTCCAACTGCTGGGTACTGTTCCCTAGGAGATGGATTGCGTGAACATTAAGCTAAGTGGGTCAGGAAGCTGTAGGTTCGCCTACGGCTGCAGAAACGATGGCAGTAAGCTTCTCACAAAGATCATCTACAGTGTGGGGTGGGGTGTAGTTCACCCATGAGTGCATCTACAAGCAGCCAGGAGGTTACCCCGCATCTATTTCCTGGAGGTTTCTGCGATTGTTAGCCGTTAAGCTGAATGGGTTCGTGCTAAAAAAAAAGTCAAATAAGACGACCGCGTGACCACCTAGTCCAAGTGTTGCGGTGATGGCAAAGTTGTCTACCACCAACTCTTCGGGAATGAATAGGTAATCCAGCCGAGACGGACTATGGCCAGTACGCCACTGAGCGAAACTAGATAGGTGTTCCGTAAAACCTGATGATCCGACTGTATGAAAAAGTTGTGTGGACAGAATTTTTAGTGCTTGTGTGCAGGCAGGCCAGAAAGTTGAGTTCGGGTAAGTTGAAATCGCCAGTTAGGAGAATGTAGGGAAGTACTAGGATGGGTAAAACTTCCAATCCATATAACAAGAGTTTGTCTTCAAGATTATCTGAAGATGGAGGACGATAGAGGACCCCCTATAGGCTAGCGTTGTGAACCACTTGAGCAAGTAGAGCATCAGAATGTTTCTTAAATCGCTGCAAGTGCTGGATTGTCAAAAAGGAAGGCTTGAAGAGAAGTGTGGTTGGAGAAGACTGATCTCCCTCCTCTACCTTCAGTTCTATCCGCACGGAAGATAACCATATCATTCAAAAAACAACGTTCACGGAGGTCGCCGACTCCACGTGAGCCGGCTGTAGCGAGTTTTCGAGGTCACTAAATCCTAAATAAGAACCACCAGGCGACTAGTACGCGTGCAGTGATTGGCTTTAATAAATATCGTTCTTCTACAGATCGATTGGGGTTGAACGAAATCATGCCAGGGATAAGACGACGTCAATGACGAAGCTGCTGCAATATATGCGATGCCATCTCATGCGAAGTGACAGCAACTTTGAGTTGTCGTGGTCCAGGTTTGCCCGACTCCGGCTTGAGCCACAGGATGCGATGAATTCGCTTAACGTGTAGCTTAGTAATTTCAACGGCAGTTAACAGGAATTGCCACCGACTCTTGTCATGTTCCAAGTCGTTGGTGGTGGAATCGGGGGCACCCCTAATAATAACATTTTGAGATCGGTCAGTGGTTCCATGTTCCTTCTGAGCGAGTTTTCGCCTCTGGCATTCAGGCCGTGGTATCTCAGGGTATACCAGGGCCCCGGAGCCATCGAGTAGCTTGTGCGTGGCTAACAGAATGTCCTCATTCAAATTATTTGACGAACGCACGACCGTTGCTAACCGCGGTTTGTCAGCATGCGGCGGATCTAATGTCCTCGCCAACCCCGTGATAGAGTTCGGGACACTTGGATTTATCCACCTCTAAACGCAAATGCTCGCCCAGAGCTCACGATCATGTTCGTCTCGTAGCCCTAAGCAACAGGCGGCACATTCCGAAAGGTTCTGAACAATTACAGAATCCTTCCGAGCAGATGAAATCAACTGTTTGTGATCGATGTTGCTTGATGCCCCTGGAGAACTTCGCCGAAATTACGCCGTTATTAACGTAGCTCTCCCAAGTGGTGACATGGGCTTCTTAGGTAGTATCGAGCGATGAATCGCGGAAATCGGTCACTTTTGCTTGCACGCTGTTGACGAGTTGTCAGCAGTAACTGGCATGTGCGTTTCCGGAGCAACCGAAGCAACCTCCTTTGACTCAGCTCCTGAAGCAGCTGACGCATAAAATGCCGTGCCTGTGACACTCGCACCATATACCTTATTGAATACAGGCCGTGGCTCAAGGGTTGTCATATCCACTGATGAGTTGTTAGTGTCAGAACTAAGAGCCTGTCTAGCGGTTCTACAACAGAGAAAAACTAGGTGGATGCAGTCCGGCTGTGTTGTTGTCAACGTTTTGAAAACCTCATTGGGCATGCATAGACACGAGGTGTGAAGCCATAAGTCGCTGGGCTAGCACTGCATGTGATGGTCCCTCACGCCAGCAATGTTTACACAAGATCCACGGCTGGGCCTTTTCACCACCACTGGAGCGACTGGGCGAATATAAGTAGGTTAACTCGTAATTTTCGGAATCTTTAGAACACAGACACAATCAAAAATCAATAAAATAACGCCGAAAGAAGTTCGAACTCACAATATTCCAACTTCGATACTTCAAACTTTGCAACGGTCCCTAGAAGAGCAGTCAACCACACCAGATTATTGGTCGTTCGAGTGATCGATAACCTTGGAAGAGAAGAACTGTTGTTTAAGGGGGTGTAGTGTGTAGCGACTGCCATAAGTGATACTTCTGATGGCCGCATTCACCTGTACACCTTGGAGGATTTTGATTTTTCACCCACTTTATTTTAGTCAAGCTATCCATTTTGAAATATCTGTCCCCGGGCTATAATCACAACTCGCTCCGTGCCTCTCTGGCTTGACTTGCTTGCTCTGTACACTCTGCTTTCCAGGATAGATACAAATAGACGGGGATCAACGTACAGTCCTTGCTTTTCACTGTCAATCGGTATTCGATAGTGAGCATAACTTGGGCAATATTCTGTTGGACCGTTTTTTTGGAACGTTCCGCTACGGTCGTCTCTTCTGTCTTGTTGAGTTCGTTCCTTCGCATAGTTGTTACTTTTTCTGGCGTACGCGTCAACAGCCGATCTTCGCTGTCTGTGTATACGTTGAGGACATAGGCATTTATATATTCTTTCAATTCCGTTTAATCCATAGCTGTTGACAGCTTATAACCTCGTAACAACTCCCCGATGTCTGGAATGTCTGAAATGGACGTTAACAGCCCCTCTATCCGTACTAATGCGTTAGTGGCCCCTCAGATTTGGAAATGAATACTCTTCTTTGAATTTTTTTACTTAAAAGCAGAAGTTTTGACAACAGAATTTTGCTTGATCAAACAAGATTCTGTCATTTGTCTGCCAGGCTTCCGAGTGAAGTCACCGTATAGCTTTGCGACGTTATAGTAAACCAGCCGGTGAGCGTAAGTACAACACCTCACAAAAGGGCAGTTATTAATCTGCTGACACCTTCCGGAAAGACCTGAGTGCAACTACATTTTCACGACTTAAAGCTAGCCGACAAAGCCCTTCAACCCTTCTGGCGGGGAGACAACAACTCATCGGGGACCCACGCATTGACGAACCTTCTATTAAGGAAGTCTAGTCAAGCAAATTGCCAGATGCAACGCAGGCAACAGTTTCAGCTACTCGTTCACAATCTCTCGCCGAGACAGCGAACATAGCCGATCAAGTAGTGCCAGAGAAAGCGTCCCCTCTCCGGAATCCCCTGCAACTCTCGCAACCGCAAACCCTGCCACTCCACCTCTAGGTATAATCATATTCGTGGGGATTTTCTCAAGCTAATATGTTTTGCAGTGTATGTTGAAGTATTAGTTTTGGAAATGACGTTTGTTAAACATGATATGCACACATTCGTACGCATCTGTTTGTCCAGCTGCTCTTCTGAATTATGGTAGGTCTGGACTTCGCGATGAAAAATTGGTTGTTTTGATTCTTATGCCTTTTCAGTTGTCTGATGCGTTACCATGTCTGCGACCCAAACACCGCATCATTGCCAGTCACAGACAGTGAGCTGTCGTGTTTGATACCTGGTGCAGAAATTGAAATTGCCGGAATCTGCGTCATGGATTAGTATCTGTTTGTTTTAACTGACCGTTAATTGTTAACGACATCAATGCGGATGTTTTCCAAAATTCGATATGGCTGCAGTTGCCGTGGTCGATTGCCTGTGGCATTATTGACGCAGGAGTGCTGGAGTTATTTTTAATTTGCTTATTTTTATATTTTCTCAATCGCCGATCATTTCATTTTCATGTTTATTTTTCAATTGTTGAAAATGGACTATTTTGCGACTTTCGGGGTGGCGTCTGAGAATCGCCAATTTCACACTTTCCCACAGTTCCAGAAGTGCCTTCAAAGTTACATGAAGGAGATGGGCACTACTTACATTCGTGGGACGAGCTGTAGGTCGAAAACGGTTAAGAAGTAGGATAAGGTAACGTGGGGTGATCTCCTGAAAACCTTGCAAGTTTAACACCGTTGCATAAAGTACAAAGTCATGAGTTTATCCAGGGGTGTGCGACGCGTCCATCGGGTTAGCTGTTGTCAGATTCAACAATTCACTTCTCGCGACATCTGTGGTCCGACAAAAGGCTTGTCTTGTTGTGACGCCTTTCGAGCTGAAGCATAACTGCCCTCATATTCGTCTGCCAAAAGAGCCCATCCTACAATTCCGGGATTCACCGTCCGGGAATGGAAAGAATGCGGAAGATTCTTCCATCACAATTCACAGAATGCTGATAATAAACAGTACGTACGTGAAGAGTAGGGGAGCTTCGAAGTAAAAGATGGAGTTGAAAATAGTAACCACGACGTAAAGCCTGCAATGTCAAGAGATAAATTTTATGTGACAACCATAGCGGGAAACTAGAGAAGACCGATGGAGTGCTGTAAATGATAAGTGCGACAGGAGTGGTACGCGCAAAGCAATATGATAGCAAAAAATATAGGCATATCTTCTTTGCTTACCGAACGCAGATTGAACTAATCCTGCGTTTCCCGCATGTTGTGAATGTGGATGCCACTCAGGGGACAAACAGTCACAAGCGTATCATTGTGTCTATTCCCTCATGCTTTCGAAACAAGAAGTTATATCAGTTACTCGTAATAGACAGTATGGGACACGGCCGACCTGTGATGGACGGGTAAGTTCGTGGCGAGAAGTACGCTTCACTACGTAGACTGTTCAAAAATTTTCGGGAGGTGATGAGCGGGCAGACTGTATTGGGAACATTTGTCGTGGGTAACCTATGGGTGCCACCATCGTGAAGTCGTCAATATTGACCGGCACGTGGAAAACATTCCTCACAGAATGACCACGTTCGCAAGTCACCTTGTCCAGAAACATCTGAAGGGCCGGACTGCACGACTCCGGTTCGAAACGGGATTTGAGTGCAAGGTAAGCGCATCTGTGGTAATCAATTTGGCAATTATCCGTTACACGGAATTCGTCTTGAAGGTCCTTCGAAAGGCAAAACGATCCGTTTGGCGGGAATCCCGGTTTTTAAACATTTTTGGGAAATTTTACAATTGGAATTTTAAGCTTAGTACGTACAGTATATCAATTGCAAATAAGTAACGTTAATGGAAAAATTGAAATACACCGAATAAGTTCCAAAAGCATTAGCTTTATGATGAAAAAAATCCACTATTTTCACGAGTACAACCCGTTATTGGCGTTAGCACACTTTTTCAAGTCTCATAAACGTGTTCATTACAATTTTGGAGATGAATTACGTGGTTCCATGGCCTGAGAGTGCTTCATTCTGCGGCGTTTCTTTGACATGGTCAAAATGGAAATATACGATCGTGCAATGTTGGCTTTGCGTTTCGACAACAACACTAACACATTGAGCAGTGAACCATGTGTGGCAACGTCTCCGGCTTCCTTGTCTGTACGACATTTATACTGTTTCCCCTTGTTTGCAAGATATCAGGTAGATACTGGTCGATAAAACGTTGCCCTTAGAAATGGTCAGAGATGGCGCCATCATACGGTTATTTCCATCTTTGGTGTACATAGAACGGCTTAAGAAAAGGGTACCATGTCTCACCCTATCATCGAGAATATTCAGAAGTAAATTCCAGTCACTATACTTCCCAGTTTAATGAATTGTATGAACAGAAAATATTGAAGATATGTCCGAGTATGCCGGTTGCATTGTATATCACAATTTCAGTTTATCGCCAATGTAGGAACCTGGCTGTTCGTCAAGTACCACTCCAGAACCATCCCCGGGAATGGACATTCCGCGAACCAACACGTCAAACTGTCCCCCATATCATATCCTACATGAGAGTCGCATAAAGTACGGTATGCTTGGATCTATTATCAAACATTACTGATTATGATCTACTTGGAGAATGATCCCGCTGACCTGGCCCGTTAAGAATGTCTTAGTATGCAGTATGCGTCCACACTAGTAGCTGCTACATCCGATTGACTTAGGCCATCAACAACGTCTCGGACTGCAGTATGCACTTACACTGGGGGCCATTCTAACGTCATTCCCTTAAGATATGATGAACGTTGGAGCGTGCGTTCACACTAGTAGGTGCTTCAACCTGATTCATCGGAACTATAAATAACTTCCGGGTATGCAGTATACGTTCACACCAGTAGCTGATCCACCCGAATAACTCAGACTGTCAACAACGCCTTAGAATACAGTATGCATTCACACTGGTAGCTGCCTCAACCTTATTCATCTGAACTATAAATAACGTCACATCTGTAACAACGAGACTGGATCATGACGTAGTGTGACGGCTTGCACATCTCGGAGGGGTGCTGATCTACACTGGACGGTGTGGCCACCACACTGATAGAGTCACTCATGCCAGGGAGGCCAACCGGTAGGGGTCTGACAAGCCAGTCTCCTGGTCCTCCAGGTTGAGATTTAGGTTGGCGTCATTTTCCAGGGAACGTACCAGTTCTGGTACAATGCCACTCGCCCGCTGCCCTGCGGTGTAGGCTTTTGAGCCCAAGGCTTCAGTTGAAGACCCTGATCGCTCTCCTGTCTAGGTCGGGGTGCCCCGACGATATCTCAGCTCACACACAATCATGTGTAGCAGTTAAGAATCAGTGTGAGCCGCTGATGTATTGCTGTCAATGATGAAAATGATGAAAGTCTGCGTGTACATTATGGGTTCACGTTAGCAGCAGCCTCAACTTGATCCACTTCAGCCATGAATAACGACTCAGTATGCATCCGCACTATTGAATGTTTCAACCTCGTTCACTTAAACTATAAATAATGCCCGCTTGTGCAATATGGGATCACACTAGTGGCTGCTCCAGCCGACTAATTTTGGCTATCCACAACGTCTTAGAAAACAATATGCGTTCATGCTATCAGATGATTCAAACTAATTCACTTGAGCTAAGAAGAACGTGTGTGTATGCAGTACAGGTTCACACTAATAGATGCTCCAACCTCATTCAATCAAGCTTTGAAGAACGTGTGTGTATGCAATATAGGTTCATACCAGTAGCTGCTCCACCCGATTGACTTAGGTTATGATTGGCGTATGAGTATGCAGAATATGTTCACACTTGTAGCTGCTCTTTCCGGACAACCTTTACCATGAACAATTTGGGGAAGGAACACATGCGGGAAGTGATGGAAAACCCGTATTTGAAACGTTTGGGCCACATGGTAATCATCATCTTTGATTCCGTTTATTGTCACATTGATTGGAACAGTTTTCTCCACCGCGCTAGATAACCGGCGTTCTAAACATCGTGATATGACTGGCTGAGAGGTATAATTCCCGGTGATCGGCAGGCAGCTTGATTTCATCTGTTTCGATATACTGATCCGCATGAACGCCAAGCGACCTCGAACAAGTTAAAAGCAATGCAGTATAATGAATGGAATTTACTTCTGAATATTCTCGATGATAGGGTGAGACATGGTACCCTTTTCTTAAGCCGTTCTATGTACACCAAAGATGGAAATAACCGTATGATGGCGCCATCTCTGACCATTTCTAAGGGCAACGTTTTATCGACCAGTATCTACCTGATATCTTGCAAACAAGGGGAAACAGTATAAATGTCGTACAGACAAGGAAGCCGGAGACGTTGCCACACATGGTTCACTGCTCAATGTGTTAGTGTTGTTGTCGAAACGCAAAGCCAACATTGCACGATCGTATATTTCCATTTTGACCATGTCAAAGAAACGCCGCAGAATGAAGCACTCTCAGGCCATGGAACCACGTAATTCATCTCCAAAATTGTAATGAACACGTTTATGAGACTTGAAAAAGTGAGCTAACGCCAATAACGGGTTGTACTCGTGAAAATAGTGGATTTTTTTCATCATAAAGCTAATGCTTTTGGAACTTATTCGGTGTATTTCAATTTTTCCATTAACGTTACTTATTTGCAATTGATATACTGTACGTACTAAGCTTAAAATTCCAATTGTAAAATTTCCCAAAAATGTTTAAAAACCGGGATTCCCGCCAAACGGATCGTTTTGCCTTTCGAAGGACCTTCAAGACGAATTCCGTGTAACGGATAATTGCCAAATTGATTACCACAGATGCGCTTACCTTGCACTCAAATCCCGTTTCGAACCGGAGTCGTGCAGTCCGGCCCTTCAGATGTTTCTGGACAAGGTGACTTGCGAACGTGGTCATTCTGTGAGGAATGTTTTCCACGTGCCGGTCAATATTGACGACTTCACGATGGTGGCACCCATAGGTTACCCACGACAAATGTTCCCAATACAGTCTGCCCGCTCATCACCTCCCGAAAATTTTTGAACAGTCTACGTAGTGAAGCGTACTTCTCGCCACGAACTTACCCGTCCATCACAGGTCGGCCGTGTCCCATACTGTCTATTACGAGTAACTGATATAACTTCTTGTTTCGAAAGCATGAGGGAATAGATACAATGATACGCTTGTGACTGTTTGTCCCCTGAGTGGCATCCACATTCACAACATGCGGGAAACGCAGGATTAGTTCAATCTGCGTTCGGTAGGCGAAGCAGACATGCGTATATCTGTTTTCATTACCTTGAACTTAAACGCTTTGTGTGCAACAAGATGGTGGCGTTTTCTTCGTAGATAGCGTACGAGACACATGCGAATGTTCTCTTCACCGTGCACTGTGGCTCTCATGCATTTATTTTCTGTCTGTCTTTCAGAAGCTGTTTTTTACCTCTACGGTAAGTTCTTGTTTATTTCTCATTACCGTTTACAAATGTCACTTACCCTTCCATGGTCGGTGGACGACAAAGTACAACTCGCTAGTTCGACCGTTGGTAGGCCGACAGCTTTGACCGCTTGCTGCAGACGATTTTAACTTTCACTCTGAAGCCCTGCATCATCTACTTCAAAAATTGCATGACTACAACAACCGCACGGCGGTGACTTGTTTTAACACCATCATTGCTTTCGCTAGTACGATAGCGGAACGTGCCAAGTCTAGCTTACCTTTACACGACTTCCCCATGGGCTCAGCCTTTAGTGGTATGCGACCGAGGTGGGTAGTGAAGCCTAAAACGGGATTGCCGTGTGGACACTGCGGCGACCCCGTACAGATGGACAGCTATTGCTGTGATACCGATCAGCTGATTTTTCACTCCAAATGTATCCAAGTAGCAGACATAGCCGAGCGTCCATTCTGTGGCAAACAGCTATAACCTCAGCCGCCTGGTAAGTGCACGTTTCGAATCCTCATTTCTCTCAGTTCCCTCCACTTCAGACTGTTCTCATTTCCCCAGTGATCATGGAAAGCGAGTTCCGTACACCGCCCGCAACGAATGTCGACTTATATCGGCCCGCTGACAGTGTGCCACTTGCACATGGGCCGAAGAAAGCGCGAATGAATATAACCCGGAACGATCGTCCTAGTGTTATAATTCAAGAAAGTAAGTTCTTTCATATATGCGTTCACAGAATTCTTGCAGATATCGGATGCGATGAACGATATGATTATGTAGACTTCACCTGATACACGGTTTCAGTCATCCAAGAGGAAACACATAACATATGAAAACCGAAGGCTGAATTCTGTGCTGGAAGAAAGCGGAGGTGATATTGCAGCGAACAGGCCTCCAATAAAGCACAATCTTTATTGTCCAACTCGCTAGTCCACATGCTACGCGCGCGCTGGCGTTTATGAGTCAGCATTCCAGCCCACAGTACCCCAGGCTTCCGCTCACGCGTTGTGTGCACTTCGGCCCAGTTTACATGTGTGATTAGTGCCTTCTTTCCGGAGATTTTCCGCCTGCCATTCCTCGTCCGTTGATCCGACTCCGTTCAGCGATGGCTTGTTTGGTCGCTCATGTTGTCTTCCGTCTATCCACTGTGGGCTTCGGCCGTACCCCACAGCCGCGTCGAGATATTCCTGCGAGAGTTGGAATAGTCAGGCATTCAATTTGGTCTTCCATACTATTTTGGCTGCCACGTCCCGCCCGTTGGTCAGATCCGGTCGAGCGATGACTCAGCCGGTCGCCCACGCCGTCCTCCATCCGCTCGCTGTGGGTTTTTGAACGCACATCCCGCTGATGTGGGATATTTCGCCGATAGTTGAAATGCTCGCGCTTCCTGTTTGACAGCCCACCACAGCGTGTAAATTTATCGACAACTATCAAAAACAGTCAGAAATTCTATCCCCACGTTGTTGTCACCAGTGACTTCACTCGTCCACCCGTGTGTTTCCGCACAGGGAACGGTTTGGCATAATTCGTGAGGTAGCGTAAATGGACGGAGCATCTATAAGTGCCTGAGCATGGGGTACAGCTTGGCTTAACTTTTAAGGTGGCACAAATGGATGGAGCAGTTATAAGTGTCTATGAATTTAGCACAGTTTGTCATAAGTCGTAAGGTAGGACGAATGTGCTGATCATAACTCAAGTGAACTGGACGTAGCAGCTGCCGATGTCAGCGCAAGGCGTTTGCATCGGAATAACAAACGCGCGCAATAATGTCAATGTATATTATATAATTCGCAACATTTTCGCGTGAGACAAGGTGAACAGCAGTTCGCCCGTCATGATTCCAGGATTTCGTTTTATCCGAATGATCTCCCGGAGGTGTGACTGGAACTGCCGTTCGTTTGAGCCAGATATAACACGAAAATGCCTCTTAAAAAAGGACCAAGGATTTTCCTATTTATTGAGTGGATCACGTTCTCAACATTCACGAAATTGTTCGAATGATTGAACGCCCAGTGCTTGTAATGAACTGTTTCATCCAAAGATCTGTAGGCTCCCCATTCGTCCGTGACTATTATGGTGGCTGGCTGGAGGCGAAATAATTTTACAATGCAATCGGCTTGCTAGAACACCCCTTCGGATGGGAAATAATAAGTTGACTGTATTTCGTCAGTCCCCAGGTCAGACCACCTTGAACGCTGTGAATGTTACGCCCTTCTTGGACGCCCAGTGTAGCGAAATTGTGAACCTTTCCTCTAGCGTAGACCGGGTATTTCCAAATATGGAATCTTTTCGAACAGAATAATGTCGCTAACATGGTTCACATTCTCGCCGGTATTTGTTTGCACATCTCGTGGCCTAAATAGGGTTCTGAAAAACGCCGATCAGCTAAAAGAAATTATCTTCCGACAGAATACACAGCATCACATTCAGATGTTGTGCCCGCTGCAGATACCACGACAGCCCCATCATAGCACCCACCCATAGCCTTAGGACTGCAACTCCATATTCTAAACATTAACTACAAACACGCTGAACAATATACTTTTCTTGGGTTGGTGTGCTCGCACGGCGCTGAAGAGTCGTTAACATCAGACCACACTGATGACCTGTGGCCTGAAAACCGTGGAGCCCTGGATATGGTACACCACAATGCTAAAGGGGGCGTATGGACGTGTGTGCAACGACTGGTCCGCCGTAGTAATAGCAATGAGCTCAACATCTGAATGTGATGCTATGGATTCCACCGGAGGGTAAGTTCCCTTAAGTGTTCTGCGATTTTTGGAACTCGGCTTAGGTTACGAGATGAGCAAACAAGGACGCTGTTTCGGAGTTCATTAACCAAGGCCGGTCGCAGATTCCGTAGTCTTGAATAATTTGCGTTCACACTAATAGCTGCTCCGTCCAGTTCACTTAAGCTATGATCAAGGTTGATAAGTTGAAGGCGGGAGAATTCAGAATTAACGTGTACTGAGACAGTTGGGGATAAGTTGTGATGACCTCCTTCAGTTCTGGCCAAAAATGAGATAACGTACTGACAGCCGTCCGTGAATTCTGCGGCCAATGAAAACATAGACCAACAGTGATGGGAATCATAAGCGTCCATGTTAGGAAGATGGAAGTGATGAGCCGAAGTGGTAGAGGTGGAAATCAATGTTTTCGTCGGACAACTAACGAGCATAAAAGTTGGTCATTATCTGACAGATAAGTGAGCATTTACCCGTGTGCACATAGCAAGCTCCATCCGAACATAGTCAGTGAGCAATGAACGAAACAATACGCACGTTGTTAATAACTGAGTGGGACGTGTTACCCAGGCTCACACAATACCGTAAGTAGAAACAACCACGCGATAACGTAGACCGTTTTCCACGGAAATACTATAGGGAAAACGGGCCGAACCTATAATTCAGATGCATAACCAACCCAAAAACCTGGCGGCATAGCTGTCAGTAGGAATTAGTGATATTTCGTGTACAATGCGATGCAAACGCAACGTGGTCGAAAATTACGAAAACAATTATATCACCAAAACCACGCAAATTTAAACGTTTCTTCAACGTGGGAATATTTATTCCACCACAAAAATTCTGATGGAAGCATTTTCAGAACGTAAAATCGCTTAACGAATTCAACGTGATGTTTTTATCGAAAACAGTGGCGCCACATTTTTCTCAACAAAATTGCGAGTATGGACAACTTTTAGGTATAGCTGATTTTTCCCATGGCAACGCAACTATTATACTCGATGAAGTCCATATATTTGTCCTGTAATATGCATTGTAATGTCTCATGAAAAATGTTAAAAATCGCCGTTCGCGCCTAAATAGCCGTTTCCAACTCGTTTCGGCCCTGAAGCACCACATCAACGAACTACACATTTGCAGTTATAAGTGTCGTTATCTTTCCAGCTGGGAGTGTTCTTTAATGTCACCTTGTCAGCGGGTTGTAATGGAGCAGAAGCGTGAACCATAATAATTTTCGATTCAAAAATTACAAGCGAAGACAATTACTGGACTCGCCAAATGGTTACTACATTCCTGAGGCGCTGACTGACGGTGTATAATACTCAGTGTTCCAAGCATAGCTGATGATGTGAGGTAACTTAGCTGAAGTCTGGAAAGGTCGTCGGCGTTGGCAGACCTTGGAATGTGAAGAATGCCCGTTGTGAATTGTGCAATAAAATCAAAATGACGGATTTCCCAGGGGGAAATGTTTGCCCGGTGAAAAGTTGAGTGCGTGGTGGAGTGGTTTGTGGTCTGTCAGAACAGTGAAAACTCGACCTTCTAACAAGTGCCGGAAATGCCGAATCGACAAGTATATCGTGAGTAGTTCTGTGCCAAGCGTATTATAATTGACTTGTGCGGGGGACAGCTTCTGTGAGAAAAACGAGAGGGGTCGTAATTCCTCGTTGACAAGCTGCTGGAGAACTCCCACTGCGTTTGCTGAAGCATCGGTTGAGAGGAACCATCGAACATCAGGGTCGGCATTGAAATGAGACAAGGGAATGGTTTTGCTAAGTGCTTTTTTGCCAGCGTTAAACGCATGTAGCGCTTGGGCATTGGAAACAACGCCTTTCTGTGATCCACGTAGAAGGTCGGTCAACGGTTGTAGAATATGTGAGCAGTGTTGTATGAAACGAAGATAGTAGTTGATCACACCGGTGAGACGTTGGAAATTTTCAACTGAATCGAGAAGGGGGAAGTCTTGTAACGCTTTGACTTTTATTTCCAGCGGTCGGATGTCTTTGGAATCGATTATGTGTCCTAAAAATTCTAGTGACTGAATACCGAGGACACATTTCGAGAGAGTGATAGTGTTTCCAAATTGGACGAAATGTTCAAATAATTAGCGGAGTTGACTTCATGTTCACAATGATCTCAACTAGCAATCAACACGTCATCAAGATAAACATAAACAAAAACAAAACCTCGAGTAACTTGGTCCATAAAATGTTGAAAAGGTTGAGCAGCCTTACGTAAACCAAATGGCGTTCTGAGAACCTCGAAAAGGTAAAAGAGGGTTGTGATTGCCGCTTTTTGAATATCGTCAGGGGCCACGGGAATATGATGATAATCGCGCGCTAAGTCAATTTTGGAAAAGACGGCTTTGGTATCGAGAGGAAGAGAAGAGTCATGAATATGGGGAATTGGGTAGAGATCGGGGGTTGTAACGCTGTTGAGCGCACGGAAATCGTCTCACGGAGCCATTCACCTGATGTTTCAGGAACCATGTGTAATGGGGCTGACCAACAACTGTTTGGCGGCCGGATAATACCTGGATGCAACATGTGTCAAATTCAGCTTTAGCAGCCTTCAGCCTTGCGGGCGGGGGTCGACGCCGTCCAGCGGTAGTAGGACGGCCTGTAGTGTTGATGTGGTGAAACACTACGTGTGTAAATTTTGAAGGGTCGTACGGAGGTGCTGTGAGCTTTGGAAAACTTTTTTGTAAAGCAGAAAATCGTGGTGAAGTCTCGGGTATGAGGGAACGCGGACCTATGGAATTAATCTTGGCCTGTGTACCGTCACCGTCAGCAACGTTGTGAGATTCAGAAGACTGTTTTGTTGCACATCAACGCTAAGTCGGAAATCTGACAGGAAATCAGCACCGATAATGGACTTCTGAACTTTTGCAATGACGAAAATTCGACGAAACTGGCGTTGCAATCTTTGATCCACCGTAAGTGAGCGCGTGCTGTATGTTGCTATTCGACTTCCATTAGCAGCTTGTTGAGCGGACGAATTGGGTGAGGAAATGTTTTCATATCGCCGCGGAATTACACTTACTTCGACTCCGGCATCGATGAGAAATCTGATACAAGTAGACTTATCTAGTATGAAAAATAAGCGACCTGTCGGAAATAAGCCAGCGACAGCCGTTGCCGTTACTGACCGGCCAGTGCGGTTCCAGAAGGGGTAGAGTTGAAAGAGCATGGCTGGTTACACTCCTATGCACGTTGACCAAAGTTCTAGCGGTACCAACAAGATGATGTATTCCCGTTCGATGTGTGTGAAAGCTGGCGGTTGAATGGACGCACACTAGGTGATGACCGACTCCGACGAGAAATATGGTTCATCATCTACTGCACCGGCATTGTGAATGCAACTATTTGTGCGGCAAGTGCGTCATTTGGTTGCTGAGGTGGGGTGGGAAAGGTGACAGGAGCCAGCTGGGAAGATGGGTTAGCTTCCAACATCTTATCAGCAGCGTCAACTAATTCCATACTGGGGACGGTGGAATTAAACGATGCCAGTATTTCGTGAGTAGACGGAGGCAGGTGTTTCATCCAGAGTTGTCGAAAAATAGAATCGTCCATTTTTCGGGGTCCAAGCAGCTGTCTCATGTGTCGGAGTAGTTGCGACGGCTTACGACCACCTAGTTCAATATTAGAAAACAGTTGGTCTAACTTCTTCTGCTCCGACAGTCCAATCCTATTTATCAAGGCTTCTTTT